>JASANF010016003.1:0-24329 GCA_030248245.1 Trissonchulus sp. WLG1_4
TTTGGGGGAGTCATATATATATACCGTATATATGAATTTGGGGGTGCGTATCGAAAATTGGGGGATTAGCCTTATAGATTTTGGTAATAGTGCCTGTTAAATTTTTGGTAGTGTCGCGAGAATTCGGGGTAATGTTCAAAAATTTGTGTTTGGGGTTAGAAACTTGGGTTGCGATTTTTTTCGGGGGGGGGGGGAGCTTACAAACTTGCACCAAACGGAGTGGTGGAATAGGGTATCCGGTGAATACATGGATCTCACCACAGGCAGGCAGGTAGCGAATTAGGGGGGTACAGTGCGCGGAGCAACTTCTCTGTCTCCTCTGTTGTCACTTCGTGAGCCATCACTTTTGCTTTTTGAGCCAGCTAGACACGTGAGGAAATATTTCAGCATGCAAAAGTGGTAACAAATCGTTGCTGCTGCTCCACGCCCCTAAGAAAAAGCCGATCACAATTGGTTGTCTAGGGGAGCGAGCCAAACTTCGAAATTCGGGGATAGGGTGGGTTGCTGTGCACTTTTTTCTACATTTGTGTTTTGTGAACCAGAGATTTGGCGTCGTGAGCTACCTTTAGAACATTCTAAGGGAGGGGTGGGTGAAGCACAAGGCTGTGTGACGTAGCCTTTTTTTTAGGGGGGGGGGGTCGAATATGTATGGGGAGTATTTCCGGAAGTTAGCCGGAAAGACTTCCTCCGATTTGCAGCCCGTTATAGATATGTATATATGCATAGCGTTCGATATTATGATAAAAGGGCGGCTAGGTGTGAAAATATTCAACATACACGGCAGTTGCTAGTAAGCGTCGGGCTTTAAAAAATAACTTAAGACTTTCTCCAGTGAGCAGCTAATCCACTGTAAAGCTTTGGACACAAAATTATAGGCTTAGAAGGCAAAGACTATCATAATTCTCTTACCTATGTTGATGCAACTTTGAGATTTGAGGTATATTATAATCAGTTTGGGTTTGGTATTTTGTCAATAAAAAACAAAACAAAAAAGAAACAATAGGCTTAATAACACAGGCTGTAAAATGCTTCGAGAATGTCCAAAAATTACAAAAAATCGCTTAAAAAATTCATATATTGCCAAAAATTCATATTTTTAGGCAAAAATTGGAAATTTTTGCGTTTTTGTTAGTTCAACTGTTCAAGCCTCCGAAACGTCGGGACAAGCGGCAAGTCCCCCCTATAATTTTGAAAAAACCGGGACAAGCCCCCCCCCCCCAGACCGAGACACCGTGTACATGTATGCTTAATACTAATAGTGACATAATTTCGCTACGGTTACAATATTTCCGGTAATTCATAAATATAACAGTCTCTTTAGCCACTAAGATTTACATAATATTGTCTATAGCTTTTCCTCCCGTGGAGAAATGTTTACTTTGCTGGCGGGCAATGGGCAGCTTGAAGCCAACTGTGATTGTTCAGTATATAATAGCGATTTCAAAAATAACTTAATTTCTTAAAATAACTTAATAAATAATAACGCCGGACTGCATATTTAAGGCCCCAACTGCATCTATGTATAAAAAACCTGCGGTCGTGTTTCAACGGCACAAAACTTTATAAATACTAATTTCAGTTGGAACAAAGAACGGACGTTCCTGCCACTTGGCTTGGTTTATGGTTGAGCAATTTTTGGTCAGACATTGGTTAAGCTGAATAACATGAAACACTGGAAAAGTTGTGTGTGTGTGTGTGTGTGTGTGTATGTATGTGTGTATGTATGTGTGTGTGAGCACATTATATATAGATTAATAGATTTGAGCATATTCAGGTGAACTACAAACCAGCTTAGTATACAACCGGACTGCTATTGAAAAATGCAATTGAAAGTCGTAATGAAAGCTAATTAATTATGATAGCTGGACATCTTTAATCTTTGTGATGACAAACAGTGTTTTCGATAACTGAAAAATGCTGCTGGAAATAATTAATAATATTTTGCAATAATACGTATAATTGATAGCAGTATCTTATAACTATTACGCGATCGTAAATATTTGAAGATGTTTTAACAGATATTTCACTATTTACAGTTTTTTCAAAGTTGTTTACTGTGTAAAAAACTGTGACGCTGGCTTTTCAATCAGGCTTAATCGGTCTGTAATTGAGTATGTTTCTCGGCATCAGGTGTTTTTGTCGATCTTTTTTTATGGTGGGCGATCTGTGGGGGTAGTTTTAAAGTAAGCTGTGTGCGCGGTGGCCTTGCTCTAAATGGCTGCGTCATTGCTTGTCCGTATTTGGAAGGAATTGCCGGTTCATACTTGTCTGTAAACTTGCTCGAAAAAACAGATATATTGACTGCTGTGCAAAATTTGAGTGGTTTTTTGAGGCTGAGCAAACGTAAGAACAAGCAGTTGTGCAAAGTGCATACATGTATGAGGGGGCGGGGGCGCTGGGGGGACCCCCCCCCCCCCCAAAAAAAAAAAAACGGGGCCGGGGGGATGGTCCCCAAAATTTGGGCAAAATTTAGTAAAAATGTCACTTTTTCTTAAAAAATTTTCGTAAAATTTAGGGTATTTTTGGTTGATCAGGGGGGGGGAGGGTCCCCAAAATTTGGCCGGAGAGCCCCCCAAAAAATTTTTCCCCCCTTACATGTATGGTATAGTGTATCAGGTATGTACAGATTTTCTGCATATGAACTTTTCTACTATGAACAATACTTTCAGACATTCATACGGACACGTTCATTCAACACCATGGTTTAGTCGGAGTAGAAATGAGCAACCTTAAGTCACATTTAATACTATAAAGTCTGACCAAAAACTGGTGAACCCTAACACAGAACGGAAAACATGTGGTTTCGTTACCAAAAGAGTGAATTTCGGTCATCAAGGCTGGGACTTACGATAATGGCGATAGTATTTTTAGCCTTTTTTCGTCGACTTTCACTGTTGCACTGCTACGATTGATTTCGGGGCAAATTTTATCGCAGCAATGGAAGTGTGTCATGTTAAACTGTCGTTATATATTGTTTTCAACATGTGGGTGATTGTCTTATGTTCAAAACTTAATCAATTTTTTTACGCACTTTGTTTCAGAAGAAATGAGCGATTTGAAAATCCAGTTGAAAATCTACGAAGAAAAAAATGCCGCCTATATGAAAAGTGCCATAGACTTGGAGGAAGTAAGGTTTTTTTACTTTTTTTTCTATAATTATATGTATATATTCTATAATATATGGCACTGGTATATAATTGGAGTCTCCTGCTTTTAGCCACGTCTAAAATGATGAAAGAATTCGAGTCGGAAAAAATAAATAGTGTGACTCAAGAATCACAAAAAACCAATTGGCTTCGGGAATGCTAGGTAAATAGAAAACACGATTTTGAGATTATAGATTATGGATTATCTGGATTAAGTTTAGCAAATATGAATGGGCTTAACCCGGTGATTGTGCAATTTTGAGAGCACGGATTCGTTGCCGGATTATACGCGTTCATTTTAGATCGACTAAACGGTTTGAAAATCATACGTAAAAAATTCCTAATCTGTCCTAAGCCTCCGGACTAAACGGACTTAACTTGCAGCGTGCTAATTTATGGTCAGACTTAACAGGATAATTTAACTACAAACATTAATGATGAGCGTGCATGCTAAAGCCCGGTTCATACTTGTCCTTAAGGACAGAACAGGAACAAGGACAAACTTTGGTCAGCTGCTGTTAACAATTGATAATATGGTTTCGGCTTAGTTTTTGCATACAAACTGGACTCGATAGCAACTTTGTTCATGGAAATATTTTTTTTAATATAAAAAATGCAAATAGTTATCACATTTGCATGGGTAGTTTTTTTGGTATCGCATGAGGACAAAATGATATGGACAGAGACAAGAACGAGTATAAAACGGACCGGGCTTTAATCCTCTTGACCTGGGGTTAGTTTGTTTAGGAATTGGTTCGGACTAAAATTAAGCGGCTGCCTTATTTTAACTAATTTAGTCTTATTTCTATTCCTAATCTGTGGAATAGGAGTGAGAATAAGAATAGTCCAGTCGGTTTTATCCGGTAAAGTATATAGTGGACACTAAATTGAGACTGAGGTTCAGCAAGAGCATTGAAATAGATAGATGTAATTGCTTGACAACAGGAAAATTAGTTTAGTATATGTTCATTCAATCTATCGTTGTCATGTGAGGTGAAAAATTTAACAGTAGCTAAAAAATGCAAATTTAGTTTTTTGTGATTGGTCACTATTTTTTTAGTTATTAATGATAATATGAGTCAGGAAAGTAATTACGAGCAAATGTTTTTCGCATAGCAACGTGTGAGGAAGGCTGTTTACATAAATCTAGTTAACTAAAGTCTGACAAAAAATGTTGAACGCTGAGACAAAACAAAAAACTGTTTTTAATGAAAAATCAACTTTCAGCCGTCAGTAGTTCAACGATTAGCTACTAAAATCACCCTACCTATTTCCCCTTTCAGGGTTCAACATTTTTTGGTCAGACTTTCCTTAATGGTACTGTGGAGATATACAACTGATATACTCATGAAATGAGAATAAGGCAAACAGCATTTGCAAAAAAATGCCTGTGGCGGATTCAGGATAAAATTTACCTTGAATAACCGGTGAAAAAAATTCGGCGAGTTTTTATCAATTTGGCGAGTTTTTTATCAATCTTTTTTAATTTGAGCGAAAATTTTTTGTTAGGCATATAAAATCAATGACCAAAGACGAGAGCCTTGTGTAGAATTTTTTTAAAGGTGCACAAAAAACATTCACTAAATACCTTACATTAGGGAACTTATATAACTAGCCACAAAAGCTATTAGTATAATTAGTGAAGTACTAATAGATTTGTTTTTAAGTATAAATTTTCCACGCTGTTAACTTCGTGATCATCAATATTTGTGCATCTAAAGCCCCTGTCTTGCTTAATATGTTTCACAGCCTAATTTAATTAGAGCATGACAGTTTTATGGGAAACAATCCAATTTCTGTTTTCCTAATGACCTGACGATAATTTAAGGCAGCTTTACTTGGGCAGAAATTAAAATATTAGACATAAATTAGGGTAAGAGGATTAAGAGTGATTTTTGTAAAAAATAGGTATGTAATAAAATACGTAGCAAAAAAATCGCAAACAATCTTTAAATCATCAAGCTTGTTTTCCAAATTTCAAATCGAAAAGTTAGCACATGAGAACGATGAGAATGAATGTAGTGCAAATTCGAGCATGGTCAGCTTAGACTAAATCTAAAACAGCTCTACTATATACGCTGGTCGAAACTAACTTAATTGCTGTTTTTGAAAATGGAGTTTAATAGACTTGTTTTGATCTGTTCGTGACAGCAAGAGCAAATGGACTGCTGTTTTGTCTGTGCGCTACTATCCTAAAGTCAAGGTTGACATTTTGCGAATTAAGTAATAAGTCCTAGTGAATGTAGACAGCAGCGGAAAAAAAGACGCCTCTAGTTAGAATAACAACAGATGCAAATGATGTCCTGGAAATTATCTGCTCAAGTTAGCTTGTTATTGAGAATGTTTATTATGACTGTTTATACTAGCAAACGAATAAGATGGATATTTTCCATTCATGTGTTTGGATTTTGGATATGATTTTAAACAAATTTTCTTTATTATATACGTCTGTATATAAGTGAAATGTTTCGTCTAGCAAATTTGGGGCTTAAAACAGATATCTGATATCAAGAAAGATAAAGTTAAAGAGTAAGTTATACAAAGCGTACATGTAACGGGGTCAAAATTGTGGGGGGCTTCTCCGGCCAAATGTTAGGGACCCTCCCCCCTGTGATCGACCAAAAATACCCTAAATGTTGTGAAATTTTGTAAAATTTTCTCAAAAAAGTGCCATATTTGCTGAATTTTGCCCGAATTTAGGGGACCCTCCCCCCCGGCCCCTCGATTTTTGGAGGAGGGGTCCCCCCCATGTAGTAACATTGATGGTCGAACAAGGCATGCTATCGGTAACTAATTGGTAATTAAGTATGGTTATTGGTTACATATTTCATTCTGTATGAATTGTATGTCTCCCTGTATCGTATTGTCTGCACGCTACCGTACACCTAGGCATTCATCGCAGCAGCATATGCTAAGTAGCAGTTAGTCTTACGTAAGTTCGTTATTGAGGTGAAACTTTTTAGAATGAGGACATTCTCTTCCAAGAGGGGGACGAATGTAACTGGGCTAGGTTGGCCCAGCTGGTTGCAGGTTGGCAAACTGCCAAACTGTCTGTCTGGATTTAGCTAGCTTTCCAGACATTAAAGCGTAGCTAGAACTTTAAGTACGTACGTAAGGTAGCTAGCGAGTCAGTCTCTGGAAGCTTCTAGAACATTCTGGAAGCTTCTAGAACATTCTGGAAGCAACGTGACTCAAGCGTGACGGCTTGATGCACAGCCAATGAAATCCAGTTACAACCTGTCAGGCAAGGGTACAGCCAATAAGAATTAGGCCCGCCTTCAACTGGAAGTTATAAAAGGGGCTGCAAATTCACTTTTCAGTCAGTTAGGTTAGGTCGGTCGGCTCAGACGGTTGCACCCGCTTCTACCGCTTTCACCGTTCCACCGCTTACACGGCTTACACCGCTTAGACTGTTGGCTAACACCCCGCTAAGACCGATAACACCGCTGAGACGGCTAGTACGGCTAATACGGCTAAGACACGCTAAGCACGGTGCACACGGTAGTACGGTTAAGCCGGCAGACAACCCGCCATTGAGCTTAGGTCATAGGTAGGTACGTAAGGTGTACGGTAGCAGGCCCCATTACGTGCTGTGCGTATATATCAGTGCTTGCTTGTGCGTATTACTGTGCGTTCAATAAAGGTTATCTGTTTATTATTGTGTGCTGCAATCGTAGTTAAGGGTCACACTTGTAACCGAGCTGAAGCGAACCTGGGTGATCTATTACTTCAGAAGTTAAGTAGTTCTGGACTTCGGTTACTTTATAAGACCAGGGTTTTTTTTTGAAAATGGAAGGTGTGTCCAAGTTGTGTCCGGCGAAAAAAATTTGTGTCCCGTAATCGTCGAGTGTGTCTGGGTGTCAGTTCGGCCGTTCGAGTCAAGCAGGTTTTTTTTTAAATTTTGCGTGCATAATTGTGCAAAATTTTAATTTTTGTGTGCAAAAATTTATATTTTTGTGCAAACTAAATGCGTTTTCTTTGCCTGTATAAAAGCAAATATATTTTTTGTACCTGTAGAGATACGTAGATTGTTTCGATCGGGTAATAAAAACCGCAGAGGGGACTCTTGTATAATAATTCAGTGGGCAAAAATCTACGTGGGGTATAAATTCCCCCCTACCCCCTCCCCTGGGTACGCCCTAAAGCCATACCATTGGCAGATCCAGGAATTTTTTCAATGAAACGGGTATATAAATAAAAATAATTTCAAGATTTGCATTAACCTACTGAAACATAACAGCCAATACTACAAAAAAATACCAGACATACCGTCAAACGGCAGTGATGCGAGTTGACGCAAGGGTCCGGGCCTGGGGGCGGCGGCAGCTCCCAGAAATTTTTTTTCGATTTTGCATTAAAAACAGTGCATTCTGAGCTTATCACAGGCTCGGCATGTACTGTGCATTATTGTGCAAAATTTTAAAAAAGAGTACATTTGCAGGGGTTTTGCACAAAAAAAACCTTGGCTGGAGTCCAGTATTGGTTACAAAGTGTCCATGCTTGATGTAAACCATTTTTGCTTATTCGCTGTTTATGCAGAAAAGTACGTTGTGCAGTGGCATTACCCAAAAATTTGCAACGGTGGGTATATATACAGAGCCAATTGTTTTTTTAGCCGCACTTGTCAGTAAAACACAGAATTCATCTACAATGGTTGCGGGGGCTGGTGGCCGCAGCCCCCAAAAGCCAGAGCTTTTTAAAATTTCTATGCACAAGCTTGCATAGAAAAAGCAATTTTTGCAACACTTGCGGGAATGTTTGGGCACAATTGAGCTTAGAAACCAAAATTAGATGTATGTATCGGAATTTTTTTCCAAAAAATGAAGACTGTCGATTTTCAGGCTAACTTTAGTCAATAGGAAACGTATCGGAACTTTTTCCCTCCGGGTAAGAAAAAGCAATGGGTTTGAAGTTTCGAACGTCACATTACAGCGTAAATGCAGCATAATGTATATACTCATGTACATACATACAGCACTGGCGGTCCCAGACTTCAATTTCGGTGGGGGGTGTAGGTCTGAAGAAATTTTTTCACTTTTTATAATAGCGTTTTTTAGTTTTACGCTATCTTGTAAAGAAGCAGCCATTTCAAGGGCGATGCGTTGAGTCTGTTTGTTGTAAAAGCCAGTGGTGTACCCAGGAAAAAATGGAGATTTTTTTCAATTTTTAGGCCGAATTTGGTCAGCTGGAGACGTATCAGAAAATTTTTCCGACAGGAAAATAAAACACAAGATGGGAACATCAGCCCAAACAGTGTCTTACACAACTAAATGCAGCATAATATACTCGTGTAGACATGCATAGGCTTTGATAAAAGATAATAACAAGGAATAGTAAGTCACAGAGTCGCAGGAGTCTGGGGGCGTTAGCCCCCAGGAAAAAAATGGGGAAAATTTTTTATTTTTAGGCCAAATTTGGTCAATTAGAGACGTATCGGAAATTTTTTTCGGTAAACCTGGCTACATCATCACCATAAGCATTGTCAGGGGCTTCTCGAGAGGTGTGTTCAAGTTGTGTCCGGCAGGAAAAAATTGTGTCCCGCAAGAAAAAATTGTGTCTGGACACACTTCTGGTCTTCTGGACACAAAAAAAAACCTTGTAAGACCAGCCGGTTACACAAAGATTAAGTCACAAAGTTGTATGAGTCTAGACTTGGGGCTCGGAAACCCTCAGAAAGAAAAGAAGTTGGACCAATTTTTCACGTTTAATGTCGAATTTGGTGAATTGGAGATATATCGGAGATGTTTTCCGGCTGAGCATCAAAAAGTAATGCCTCGACTTTGCGGGTCACCACTCCTGCGTCAAAATCTTTTAGCGATTTTGAGAAATGGTTTCTTGAGAAATGGAAATAAAAAGAAAATTTTCGCAATAGTCAATTTTTCCGGTATTGCGAACGGTTTTGCTGAAAAAATCGCAGACAAGCCTAGATCCACTCTGCTTATCACTGTAGTATTAGGACTTACGCAATTATATATCACTTATTTTAATTGGATAGACCAAAACAATTTAATAGTATTAGTATTTGTATTAAGTATTTAAGTATTAATATTAAATTAATACTCTTTCAGTTTTGCCGCAAAACATCACAAGTACAGCTTAATCTCTTTATAATTGTACATAACACGATTTAACGCTATTAAACGATGACAAATAATATTTTGAAATTTTGTAAATTTGTTTTAACCACTATATACATAGTTTATTCCTAGTGGCTTGTATCGCCATGTTTTTATACAAGTCAGACATTACTTGACATTATCCTAGTTATGATTATAAACACATTAATTAATAACAAATAAACGATTTTATTAAAAGAAAAATGTTATGAAGTATATATATTTTATTTGATGAATTATTTATTTGCTTGTTTAGGCAGTTTTTGCAAACTGATGCAAACCAGGTTTCTTTTGTCAATAGACTCTTCAAAAGCACTTTTTTATTATTTTGCTAACTAAAATTAAATGGCTCGCGGAGCAGAAAATAGGCGACAAAGTTGCTCCTCATCTCCTGTTTCAGGGAGGCTCACCCCCTCCCCCAGAGATTAGACACTGTGAGCGCACATGTACATGGGGGGGGGCAACTCCTTCCAGATTTGAGAATCCGGGACAAGCCCCCCTCAGATTTGACACATCGGGGCAGGCCCCCTTCTAGGACCTGAAGAAAAGTTGCTCGAAAACCATTAATTTGCCCCAAATCGCTGTAAAATGCATCAAAAATGAGCCAAAGGCAAAAAAATTGCGGAAAATCTCAAAATTTCACAGAAAATTTGTAGTTTTTAGGCAAAAAATTGAAATTTTATATAGCTTCTTTGTGAGTTCAAGTTACCCTAACGTCGGGGCAAGCCCGCCCCCTAAAATTTCGAAAAATTCGGGACATGCTCCGCCCAGACCGAGACCCCGTGTACATATATGTCTGTAATGTAATCAGATGTACAAAAGTTGTGAATATTGAAAATTCTTAAGAGTGGCATTAAGAAAATAACTACATATCTATTTTATTTTTATTCTTTTATCTATAATCTATATATATGGTAACTGCTTTGCTATGAGTCACACTGCACCTACCCGATGCTGTCACTAATGACTGCTGTAAAATCCATATATATATATATATATATATATATATATATATATATATATATATATATATATATATATATATATATATATATATATAATTTGTGAGAAAATTATTTGCTTAAACGTTGTTCAATTGTCTGTAGCACCCGTGATATAACAAAAAAATTAACTAGGTTCCTTGTCGACCATTTTACTAGTCATTGATTAGGCTTATCGGAATGTCATTTAGTCTTGATGAAATTACTCATACGTAAACGACGCTTAGCGCGTGTGTCTGATCTGTGTTTAGCTGCAGTAAACTGCAAATCTTACAGAGGTACAAAATTGTAAGCCGAAAATCGAAGCGCAGTCACAATAATTACTTAGACTGTCGTACGTAGTGAGATATTATTATAGTAGTAGTAGTAATATTATTATAGTCAATAGTGCCAATGGACAACACAATAAGGACAAGGCTATGCACAAGTATGAACCGGGCTTTAACCGCAGTTTTTTTCAGTGAACTATTTTTTAACCATAATTTGCTTAGCCCTTTTTTAACGTTATCCTTAGTTGTTTGTGTCTTCAGCCGCTTATGTGTAGGGAGATAATAATAGAAGAAGACAACATAGGGCCAATTCCTTTACCGGATTAAACGGACCGGACTTATTTTTGTTTGAGGTTTTGGAATGTAAAATCGGATTAAACGGACTAAACGAGTTCAAATAAGTCAGCGGCTTAATTTTAGTCTGACCCCATTCCAAAACAAACTAACCACTGGACTAAACGGATTTAACATGCACGCTTAACATTAGCGTGCATAGTTAAGTCCGTTTAGTCCGATTATAAAGCATCGCCGCGCTAAAAGTTAAGTCCATTTAATCTGGAGGTTTTGGAATGGTATTTTTCAGCATAATTTGTAAACCGTTTAGTCCAATTATAATTATTAACCCTTTAATCCGGTAAAGGAATAGGCCCATAGATAACAGAAAAATAAAAAACTTTTTTTTTAGGAAGTGCGCAAAAACAGTGCCCTGAAAACACAATTGGATGCCTACAAAGCGCAGGTGCAAGAATGCCAGAGTAAACTTTCTGAAGAGGTAAATTGGCTGCTTTATTCCTTCAAAAAAGTGGGTAGCCGGTAGACAGACAGGTTTTTGTGGTTACCTTTAATATGTGCCAAGAGTATTATAACTGATTAGCGGTGTACTCTTGATAACAGAACGCAAAAACGAATGTCTCATTTTTTAGTGGTTTTATTCAAAGTACGCTAGAGCGTGTCAAAGTAATTGCATTTAAAAAACATTCAAATGTTCACATTTGCTCGCTAATAAAACTGTCTTTAGTTATTTACGAACATGACATTATCTGTAATTTTTAATTTTAAAAAAATATGGATTTAGTCTGATATCAAGAGTACTGTAATGAGAAGAGTATAACAGTGTTCCGACTCGACTACGCGGCAGATGCGTTGGGTATTGGTGGCCTGAAAAGGCTCAAATGGGACCGCTCTATGCGTACCCAAAACTGGCCTTGCAAAGGTCGCAATCCCGAACTGGTTTGAATCGAAACGGGTCAGTAATATCAAGAGTACATAATAGGGAAGAGTATGACACTCTTCCCTATCCTAGCTAATCGACCCGGACGATGCTCCGGCCGAAATAGCCCTTTTACGCCTTCATTTCATGGGGGGGGGTACCTCCCTCGAATCAAGACACTTCCCGGATTTGAGGGGGGCCCCCCCTGAAATCAAGACATATTTTGATTCGAGGGGGGATACCCCCCCCCTGAAATGAAGGCGTAAAAGGGCTATTTCGGCCGGAGCATCGTCCGGGCCGATTAGCTAGGATAGTGTCATACTCTTCCCTATTATGTACTCTTGGTAATATGTATAATTATTACTTATTAGCCATCGGTCAATCAGATCGTAGCAGCCTCTTAGCTCCGGTCACAATCAAGCTACCGTAATCTCACGTTTGGGACGTTTTCATTACCCGTTTGAGCCCTTTTTTGGCCGCTAATGTGCAGCGCATCTACCGCGCTTCCAGGCTGGCCTGTGGAACAAGAGTCTTACTCTTGCAATAAATTATGTACTCTTGCAGATAACGAGTTGCCTTCAGGTTTGATCTGTTTATAAGTTTCTGATTTTTTTTTAAATTTTCAGATCAAACGGGCGGACAAGTCTGAATTTGAGCTGAGTCGCCTGAAGGAGAAGTTTGACGCAGCAGTGCGAGAGAAGGATCGACTGACGGCTGAGCTAGACAGTTTGCGAGACTTGAATGATGAACTGAAAATGACACAATTGCACACGGCTGGTAATTAGTCTAAAGTCTGATTCGTACTTATCCGTCACAGCTGTCTGTCCGTAATGGTTGTACGGCTGGTTATTAGATAGAGCTTAGATTCTAAGCGACAATAAGTGTATATATACTAATTCGTAATGAAGGAACGAATGAATGAATTAATTAATTATTGGATTATTGATTGATTTACTTCGATCAGATAGGCTGATTATATGTTTGTCGGAATCGGAAAAAATTTTTGGGCCATGGGGGGCGGCGCACCCCGTCTGAAATCGGAGGCTCACAATGGGGGGCTCCGGACCAAATAGGAGGGGGGGCGCCCCAGGCCCCCTAACCCTCCCCCCGCTAAAAATATGCAAGGAAAGAATATGACACACTTCCTTATTCGATACTATTGTTAGTATTCGTAATGGCACCTAACTAACAGAAGGCTGAACTAACAGAAGGTTGTAAGTATGAATCTGTGCTATATTTAGCTCAACTTTGCAGAACCAACCAATCAAAATCGTTGATAGTAGATAAGCCATAAGCTAAATGTAAACGACAACAATGCCTCTTGTTTATATTTTGTTAATAATTAGCCCGCTAGTTAGCTACAGTACAAATCAGAAATAGATAAGTATGCTCGAAGTGCACGCGTGCACTTTCTGACGTCATATTTGTTGTTTCGATCAGACTGCACGCGTGCACTTCGAGCACCTCATCTTTAATGGGACTGCTCGAATTTCGAGCACCTCTAATTTCGAGCACTTCGAGCAGCTAGTTTTTTCATTTACGTACGCGGTGTAATCCTATCATATTTCTAATACTAAGTTTGATTTCAAGACTACAATTTACAAAGTACACAGATATGCTGAACACTGATCACTATGTTGTTAGTTAACTAACAAATTACGTGAACTACTTCGACTAAACTTCACAAAAAAGCTCAATTTCAACATTAACTTTAAGTTTTGTTTTATTTATGCCACGGTTTTCGTTAATTTCATTTTTATTAAGTTCTTGCATATTATAGCAATGATATACAATATCTATCGATAACACGTCAACAATGATATTTCCAGACTTTGGTAGGACGTCCATAACCTAAATGTATTAGGACTGGAATTGATGACGTCATTTTACGTCATTTTTTTGCAATTTATATACTTAGAGAATTTAAAAAATAACGTGCTTGAAGTTCGTGCAGATTTCGTGCAGTTTTATTAAAACACCCAAACAATTTTGTGAAATGCCTAGGTATGTACGGCTCACAAGTCAATGTGCATTTCTTTGGGCTTTTAAGTGTACTTTCATAACATTGTTAATTTTTTAATGTATATACTATTTTTTAACTAAGGGTGCGTGTCTTTTGCGATCAGCTAATATGTGTGTGGAGATGGTGGTCAGTTTAGCTGCAATAACTAAATATATATGTGTTATACATAAGTTAAAAAAAAGCTATGCATATACCTACTAATATTTTTTAATACTTGATTTGAAATAAATACAAATTTAAAAACATTAAATTAAACATTAAATGAAATTAATACAGAATGTGAAAGAAAGTATGTAAACAAATTCCCTTGATATTTTTCACAATTTTGTTTATGGCAAGAAATACCGTTTGTAGCAAATACCATATTATCAGACATGTCAGACTATGTCGGAGGTGGACTTTTGCAAATTTCTAAATTTTTTATCACAAATATTTACTACTACCACTATATATCACCCTACATAAAAATGAATACACAAGCTGTAGTAAATAATTTTGAAAAGGGGGGAGAGCATTTACCAATATTTTTCTGTTTATTTATGAAATGAAGTTATTCAATTGCGCTTGTTTGCAGTGGTTATATACTCTATGGTATTAACATTAGTATCAAATCAACATTAATAAAAAGCCAATTTAGTTTACAACAGGAACACCCCCATATGATTAGTGCTTCTTTGTGAAAAATAGCTAAGCACCAGAACTCAGCTTAGTATTAGAAATATGATACCATTACACCGCGTACGTAAATGACAAAACTCTAGCTGCTCGAAGTGCTCGAAATTAGAGGTGCTCGAAATTCGAGCAGTCCAATTAAAGATGAAGTGCTCGAAGTGCACGCGTGCAGTCTGATCGAAACAACAAATATGACGTCATATAGTGCTCGCGTGCACTTCGAGCATACTTATCTATTTCTGATTTGTACTGTATTAGTTATTAGTTGCTATTAACTAATTGAAAGGCATGTCTAATCAACTCAAATTAGTTATTAATGAATGAATTAGTCTGCAATGCAATGGATTTACAAAACGCCCTGGGAGATTAATTATCAGAAAATCTGGTGAACAAAACATTGTATCATAAAAAATGTTTTAAATAGATTCATTATTGAGTCTTAGTGCGGATAATCAATATTTTTTCGTTGCAGTGACACACTGAAATTTGTAATTTGGTATAACCAAGCTTAGAAATAGGTGCTTTATATAAGTATTCGTTTTTGTACCACGTGGGCTCTCCGGAAACCGCGAGGTGATTTGCGTGGACATGTGAATACTTTTTTATTACTTTGCTGTAGCAGCAGGAGGTAAAAGAAAAAGAAAAGACAGTAAAAAAGAAATAAAACATTTTAAAAATCGTGCTGGTTTTGTTTTTGAAAAGGCAAAAAACATTGCAGACTTGAAAATTACATGGTTTCGTGAATATAGAAAAAGTTCATTCTAGCTAGGCTATACTGAAAATTTGCTGACTGTCGCTCAAGCTTGAAACAACGGAAGTAAATAAATCCGGAAAGTCGGACTATGACTCGGATGAAGTGATAGAGCTTTCTTGGTTGTTTACTTCTCGAGAAGTTCCCTTTCGGAGATAGCTTTTGCAGAAGTTGTTACTCAAAGTTTTTCATTGTCTAAAAACTTTGCCAATGGTTATAAGGCAACTGTATACGGAATCCGCTCAGATAACTAATTATATATTGCCACGAGGAAGGCAACTCTCGGTAAAAGCATATGGGCGTACTTATAAGTTTTTATTAGTTTGTTAAATTGCCCCGCAAAGGAATCGCGACTGTGATGCAAAAAGAAAAAAACTTTAAATTTTCAAGTACTATGTCGTTTGAAAGGCGGGGTTGCCGGTTGCCGATTTTTAAATGCGCAACCTATTTAGCATTTTTTCTTAGTTTTTACTGTTTAATAAAGCAGTGTCGGATTCAGTGCGGGAAACGCAGCGGTGCCACCCCCTCCCACCCCACCCTAAATAATTGTTCCCGAGTAAAATTGCACGCAATGGTTTCAAAGGGGGGGGCTTTGTATGTTAGTAAAAAAATTACCAAGTTTCCTTTCCTTTTCTGGAATGAAATGACTCTTACCGATCGGCAACCTATAGAGTAGTTAGTTGCTTGACTAGTTTGAAGATTATTTTATTTTTCTAGATCCCTAAAATCCGTCTTGGTTAAATCTAATCAGTTAAATCGCTCTAATCCGATTTAAATGTAATCCGCTAAATCCCCTAAATCTCTTTATTTTAGCAGCCAGCAGTGCGGACGAGTCTAAAGCCGACGGAGATATGAGTACCTCAACTATTCTGATGGCGGCGACGCCTGAAATAAGGTAGATTGAAATTCACCTATATGGCGTGACAGACAAAGTTTAAATACGGCACTTCAGACTTTCAGAGGCCAAAATTGAATAAAAAGGGGGAAAATATGAAGCGTCTTTTGAAGTGGAAGAGTTTTTTGACTCAGAAAAAATGAACAAATCTTATTGGTATGCATGAAATGTCTCAAAAGACTCAAAAAATAAATGTCTCAAAAATAAATGTCTCGAAAATGAAATGTTTGATTTAAAGAAAAATGAAGTTTTACTAATGCTTTTTGATCTACTTTTGAAAAACGTTTACGTGTTTGGGTTTTTTATAATTTAATTTATTGGACTAGAATTAGGATTAACTCTTGAAAAACACCGCAAATCTATGTAGCTGACAAAAAAACTACCTATTGCAGTCACGTGCTGTAGTGCTATCTAATATAATCTAATCTAAACTAATCTAATGTAATTCAATTTAGTTTAATCTAATAGAATCTACAATAACTTTGAAATTTGTGATAGAGGTAATTTTTGTCTGCTTAAGTATTTATACAAAGTTAAGATAGGGATAGAGGGGGAAGGGTAGGGCGAAGAGAATAGTTGTGCATATAACTGGTCAACTATTAACTAAATATTATTAGTGAAGAGGAAAATTTTGTTTAGTACAGTATTTATAGTCTTAGTATATAGAGATAATATAAGGGGAATGGGGGAAAATCACGTGTTGAAACAAATATAGTATAACAAAACAATGAAATTAGTGCACTTACATTAAATTTAGTAAGTGATTGCGACAAACCTCATTGAATAATTCCAACGTTTGTAAATAGAATCCACTAAATTCAATTCTGAATTAGGCTCTTTGTGAAAAAAGTTAAGTTAAGCCCGGTTTATACTTATCTCTCCCTATCGTTTTGTCCTGAAACAGGTTGTAGAAAACTACTTTAATTATAGAAACTTGTGCTTAAATCCTTTTTTTATAAAAAACAGCCGATACTTAATTCTATCAAAATCGATGCTTTACACTAGCTGACCAAAATTGGCCTTGTTCTGACCCTAGCTTACTTTTTTGAATCTGGCTTAAAGTTACTTTAAAAAAGGGAATAATTTGGAAAATGAACCGGTTAGTTAGCATTTGTCTGGGTTTAGAACAGCCCTTTTTTTGTAAATTCCGATCATTCTATTTACGGAAGTTCTTTATGTGTCATGAAAAGATGAAGTGCCAAGGGAAACGCATGATGAATATTTAATGAAATATGAAAGTTTCGTGGTCAAGCTGTCATGGTGACAAAAGCGTTTGAAAAACCTATTATGACACTTAGCTTTTGAAAAAAAATTTGTGGCAGGTGCCGTATATACGCTCGGAAACTCAGAATATAATTTTTATTTGGTGGTTTGGCTTTAATTCTAAAGAGGGAAAATGTTGCGACAGGAATAAGAGAAACCTGATTTGTCAGAATGATTCCTTATGAGACCTCTTGAAGGGATTTCTAGTCAGTGTCACGAAAGAAAAGGGAGATCCATTCTTGGCAGCGTCAGTATTTCATTAACTCAAGGGGGTCTCGAACCACCCAGCCCTGAATCTGCAGACCAGATCTCTACCATTTGAGCTACTGGGCCAATGCTGAGCTGTCGTAAATCCCGCCAAGTATATACCTAACGGGCCTGTTATACTTAACGCCAGTGTTGGCCACTATTATGTACTCTTGATATGAATGAATGATTGTTTGCCTTGCCAGGGAGAAGATAATGCGTCTGGAGCACGAGAATAGAATGCTGAAATTGTCCACGGGTGCCGACACCAGCGAGAAAATACAGTTGCTACAGAGTTTGCTGGATGATGCCAATTGTCGGAAGCAAGAGTTGGAGACGGAGAACAGGTGAACTTAGACCGTCTTTAGACGGACTAGAAGTCTTCAGACGGACTAGGAGTCTTAAGACAACTAGAAGTCTTAAGATGGATTAGAAGTCTTAAGACGGACTATAAGTCAAGACGGACTAGGAAGTCTTAAGACGGATTGGAAGTCTTAAGATGGATTAGAAGTCCTAAGACGGACTAGAAGTCTTAAGACGGACTAGAAGTCTTGAGACGGACTAGAAGTCTCAAGACGGACTAGAAGTCTTAAGACGGACTAGAAGTCTTAAGACGGACTAGAAGTCTCAATACGGACTAGAAGTCTTAAGACGAACTACGAACTAGAAATCTTAAAACGGATTTGAAATCTTAAGACGGACTCTGCTGAAGCACGGTTCACATTTGTCCTAAAGAACACGCGGATAGTGATAAGGACAAATTTTGATCAGTTGTGAAACATTGACTGAATGATTTCAATTTGTTTTTTGAAAAATGTGTAAAAGAATTTTAGCACATAAAACTAGTTATAATAAGCCCATTCTGTTTAAAAACAAAATTAGTTTATTCTCAGAACAGCAAAAAAATTCGAAGGAGCGCAGAACGCCCGATGATGGGGCTTCCGGGTGACAATCCTTTTTCTTAGGTGCTTTTTGGCCGAAAGAAGAGCTGATTGTTTAGTAAAGAATGTCTGGGGAGTTTTTCTCATGAACTCATGTGCTCATTGTGACCGACATTTTTGGAACACTTTTTTGGCCCCTCTAAACATACACGTAACAGCACAAAGGGTACCCCTCCCCCCCTTGGTGGCACTTCCCCTCTCCTGCGTCAACTCATTTTTGACCCCCCCCCCTTTCCCAAAGATGACACTATTTTTACCTTTGTTGACCAAAAAACTCAGATTTTGACAATTTTCGGCGAAAATTTTGGTAAAAATCGCATAAATTTAACCAAAAAATGCTGATTTTTCCAAATTTTGGTCAAAATTTGACTTTTGCCGGGACCCTCCCCCATCTTTTCCCCCTGGCGGGACCCCCGTCCCGCCCCCTGCACCGTATTATTTTTGGAGGGGGGTCTTCCCCCAACTACATGTATGCCTCTAAAATGGTGTAGTCTCGGTAATCAGGTCTGTAGACAGAATTGCCAAACTTTTGATCCTTTATGCCGCTAATATACCTGCTGTTTGACCAATGTTAAATTAGCAACCGGGATTTATTTTTTCAGTATTGATAAGTCTTTAATTAAACTTTGCAAGACATTTGTCAGAGGGTAATTTTGGCTAAAGCTGAAGCTTTGGATAGACATTTTCCAAAGCCCTGACATTAGGCTTTTTGTAAAATTAATCCTCCAAAAGGAGCCCTAATTATCAATTAAATTTGTAGGACAAGCCTTGAAGCTAACTGAAAAAATTCTGTTTTGTCAGGCGCGTTTGTATGGGGTTTGGCTTTGGCAGAGTGTAATTAATGATCAGCTGTCGCATTTGAAATGGGAGCCTTTCGTTTGTTAAACTGAGAGGCTTTTTTTAGGTTAAATTTTTCCAAATTAAAGAAAGAGAAATCTTTTATTATAGATGAGGCTGGGGAGGTGGCCGTCAAGATAGGTGATCTAATTTCTTCTTTACAGCCGTTTGAACAAATCGCTGTGAATACGTGATTAATCAAGATATCGTCGAAAGCGTTTCGTCTAAGTTCCACCTTAGTTTTATCAGCAATTATTAAACTCTGAACTTTCTACTTTGTCTAAGAACTAAAAAAGTTTGAAATTAAGACTTACTGTTAAAGGTTAAATTAAAAATTTCGATAAGTAAAAAACAGTAATATTTTCTTCTTCTACAGTAAAATAAAGTTCTATGATTAATAATAATAATTATATAAGAATAGAATATTAAAGAAAAGTTCGAGAATGAAAAAATTCAAAAAATAATTGTGCAAAAAAATTAATAATAATAATTATATAAGAATAGAATATTAAAGAAAAGTTCGAGAATGAAAAAATGCAAAAAATAATTTGCAAAAAATTTGAGAAGTAAAAAACCAACTCAGTTTTTGTAAAAAGCCATGGGGATGTTGATAGTTGTGTTGCGCGTTGCTCTCACGTTCCGGGCTTGCCCGAGGACAGACTGACTGAACGAAACTCGCAGAGGGTATGAAAGTCAGGGTCACTCCGTGAAAAAAGTTAAAATCTGACAAAAGATGGATGCGCCACTTACTCGCTTACGCGGCATAACTTCTGCGACTACTTGCTGTACTCTTGATAGTCAAAATCTATCTATTCTTTTCGTAACGAAATCACATGTTTCATTTTCTCAAGTGGTGCAACTATAATATATTTTTTATCACACTTTAAATACTTTCAGGCTGTCCAACAAGCGAATCCTGGAACTGGAGGCGTCGCTGGAAGAGACCAGGTCGGCGGTGGCGGACGGGGAGGGCTCGCAGGGGGCCAAACAGAGGCTGGCCGACAAACATCGGGAACTGGAGACAGCTAGTGTGGAGGTGGCCAAGGCCAGGGAACAGATGGCGCTGATGGAACGGCAGATGAGGGAGAAAGGTGGGGGATTATGCAAATGCGGGTGATATGCAAATTAGGGGGGCAAGTGTAGATTGGGCAAATGATGGTAATATGCAAATTACGAGGGGCAATAGTTTTATTCGGGGGATGTAAATTATGCAAATGAGGTAATAATATGCAAATTAGGTGTGTATGTAGCGTGAGTGGCGTGTATATTATGCAAATGAGGGTAATATGCAAATTACGGGGGAGTCTAGATTAGATAAAAGAGGTTGTTATGCCAATTGGGGTGGCTGTGAATTAGGCAAGCAAGTGAGGGTAATATGCAATTTGGGGTGGCGTATAGATTATGCAAATGAGGATAAAATGCAAATTAGGGCCGGAGGGCGTGTGGCTTTGGCAAATGAGGGTAATATGCAAAAAAAAAAAACAAAAAAAAAAAAAAAAAAAAAGGAGGGGAAAGAGAAAGAACAGATTAGGGGGGCGGGTAGATTATGCAAATGAGGGTGATATGCAAATTGGGTGGGGATGTAAGATGGGTTGCGGGTAGAATAGGCAATGAGTATGAGGGTAATATGCAACTGAGGATAATAGTAGGGATGGGACCGAAAAAATTTCACCGAATACCGAATACCGAATACCGAATAGTTAAGTTAGCGAATGTTTTCACAGGTTTTGAAGATTCTGAATAATAAAATACTACGCATACATAAATATATGCTATATAAACATTTGTTTTGATATTACGCTATATGCAAACGTTTGATCTTAATTATTCATGCAAAATGTATCAAAGAATAAGTCGATGCTATAGAATCGAAGAATCTATACTATAGAAAAATGCACAATAAGCACCAGCAAAAAAACTACACAACTTTCAGCTTCCTCTGACCGCAGTTGGACGAGGTATGCACATAGGCATAGATACATGCCGCGGGGTTTTGGTTGGCTTGTTGGACGTTTGGGGGCTTGAACTGACGAAAACGCAAGAGTTATTCAATTTTTGCTTTAAAATTGGGAAATTTTTGCAAAAGCTGGATATTTTGAGCTATTTTTTCGCTTTTTGCTGAAGCATTTTACAGCAACGTGGGGCGATTTTAGAGCTTTTCGGACACCTTTTTTCAGCACCGAGGAGGGACCTGTCCCGATGGGTCAACTGTGAGGGGGGCTATTCCCTGGCTTTCAAATGTGGAGGGGAGCTGCCTCCCCCCCCAGGTATTCGGCCGAAAATTTACTTTTCGGTACCGAAAACCGAATACCGAATACCGAATTCTCGGTCCATCCCCTAATAATACATACATGCATACATGCATACATATTATGCAAATTAAGATGGGGAGGATGCCCCTATGTGATGGGTGTACAAGGTCAATTTGAACTGAATTAAGAAAAAAGTTGACACTTTGAAATAATCAGGGGGGAAATAAAAAGGAACGGAGCCTAATAGCTCATTCAGCTATTGGAAGTTCTATTTAGCTATTTTTTGGATAATATCTGCTCATTCGGGCCGTTATATTCTGAAAGCTTGAAAAATGTTTGATAAAAGCTGAAGTAACAGTTGAAGTTGATGAAAGTAAAAGTCTGCATAAAAATTACTGACTTTTGAGATGGTTGCCAGTTCCGAGTCTTTGCGGCATATAAAAGTGTGAAGTATATTTATTCAGGAGTTATTTTTTTGGTGTTTTTGTCTGGCTTTTTTAGGCCCAGCTGATAATGATGCGTTTTATCTTAGAGTCCAAATTGGCTAACCTTGAAGCCCAAGTGGAGAAATATCAAAATCAAGAGGCCAAATATAAAATTTATATGGAAAAAGCCCGCACGGTAGTTTATTGTCATTTTTTGAGGAAGGGTTTGGGGGGGGTTTACTAAGATTTATACTTGATAGGGGGGATGGGGGGATTCCCACCCTAAATCGCGGGGCCGGGGGGGAGGGTCCCGAAAATGTGGGCAAAACTTATCAAGCTTTTGGTAGGGCGAGTGGCTAAGACTTAAGGCAAGAATTTTCACCTGACAAAACATAATGTTAATTCGTGGCTTTCAGGACACTGAATTAATTTGTTGATGAGTTGTGATTTTTTGTCACTGAATTAAACAAGGATTTTCTTCTAGTTTTAGATTACTGAATTACTGATTTTTATTATTTATTCAACTCAGCTGTTGCGACTGTATACGCTAAAATTGAGGGGGAAATCGAGAAATGTTATTGAATTATGCAATGCGTGAAAGTTTTGACATTACAACACTATGATATGATGAAGTCATCTTTGTCTTTACAACACAGTTCATTCATGGTAGGTGTTCAACTTTAAACGATGCGTAATATGTTTTTTAGAAACAAAATAGAACATGATCTCAAAAATACCTGTCTATGGTAACCATGGGAACGTGTTGGATTCATAGATGCACATAGGGGGGTAGGGGGGTATCCAGGGGGGGCCCATGAGGGGGGTCGACAGGGCCCCCTCGGATCGTCCGGCAGCCCCCCCCCCTCAACCCCCCACCACCCCTCTGATGGCCAAGACAGTGCCCAAAAAATGCCGTAAAAAGTTGAAAAATTGCAAAAAAATTACGCCTAGGCGGCGCAAGAAGTACCCCAAAAATGAGTTGAAAATCGAAAAATTCAGAAAAATTCTCGGCTGTCGCCGAAAAATGGCCAAAACTAGGGACCAGCGCCCCCCCCCTTCCGCCAGGGGTGGGGCGCCCCCCTCGCCGATTCACCCCATGCGTCTCTCGTCGAGATTACCCGACAGATTAACGAGGAGTTGGAGTAATGGGTCAGACTACCTGGTGTCTCGGGGCGGGCTGTGAATTCTTTCCAATTTTTTGGGCAGTTTTCCTAAATTTTTTCTGAAGAAAGTGGTGTGGTGATGAAATCTGAGGAGATATGTATCATTAGATGGACAGGTTTTGTGAAATTGCAGCCATGAAAATATCGCTTAAAATTGGAAAAAATAATTGCAGGTAATAGAAAAAAGCGCTTTTAGAATAGGCCGAAAGTTTTGATAGCGCGCGAATCGGATCTGTGTAGTCGAGCGGATGTGGACCAGTTGAAACGAGAGCTGCAGGACGAGGAGCGTTTGGTGCAACGGATGCTGGTAGGCCGGATTAAGGGGATTAACAGGGTTTTGTGGATTAAGGGGATTAGGGTTTTGTGGACTAAGGGGTGGAAAATAAAAAGGTGAATAATGGAAGCTCTTAGCTTTTTTGCTTCTGTTCACATAATATCGTACTCGCCTAAGGCCCCTGTACCTCAGACAAGACCAACAAATAGGAAATCTTGACTCATCACAACTTTCCCATGCATCAGGATTTATTTGTTTTTGGTAACGAATTGGACCATTTCTTAGTGCAGTTTTTTGTTCTTTAGGAAGAGCAGGAGCGAGACGCGTGTATGAAAGAGCAGGAAGAGAGAGTCGTCTCCACTAAACTCCATAGCATGGTATATAAATTGACTGTTTTTTCCTAAAAAATGATTTAACAGATTATATTTAATTTTTTTGGTAATTACGGTGCATGACAAAAATAGCTGTTTCGGCGAAACTATTAATATGGGTTTTCCTGGCTAAAAAACAATTTTTCTTATTAAAAAATGATTTTTTTCAATAATTCACTCATGACATAATATTGTCTGAAAAGCTAAGCGTAACTTTCCTTTTATAATATCAAGAGTACTTAATTAAGATTCTGTTCAGTTATTTACTTTTGAAAATATTGATAAGAGCTTAAGCTAGTGCAAATGTGTTGAATTAATCTCAAATTGATGATAAGATATTAAGCTATCACAGGCTATCACAGATGATAAGATTTCAAGCTATCAATTTGAGATTTGACTATTTGAGATTATTTGAGATGAACGGAATTAACCTGAACTTGACTTACCACTGAATAATTATGGTAATAGTAATAA
>JASANF010016004.1:0-34303 GCA_030248245.1 Trissonchulus sp. WLG1_4
GACCTGTTGCGGTGTGCCGCAACAGGAAAAACGGCGCGCAGACTTCATTGCGCGCGCCCTCGCGCAATCTTGAGTGTCGCGCAATGGAAATTAGCGCGACTCTGTGCAACTTTCACAGAGCTCAAACCCTATAATGGCTGTAGCCAAGCTTTAGCCGGGCTATACCGACTAATCCTAGCCAAAACGTGGTTATGGCGTCAAAAGCCGATGGCCAGCGCGGGCTCATCAATTCTGCGATATGGCTATGGCCGAGTTATAGCCGGGCTATGCTGGCTATTCCTAGTTAAAACGTGGCTATAGCGCTAGTGCCCGGCTGACAGCGCGGGCTTGGCAAACTAGTAGCCAAGTACCGTTATTTTAATAAGTAATATTAATATTAAAAATTGTTATTAAAACTACTTTTAATATTATTTATTTTATTAATATTAATACAAGACTAGTGCGTCTAGTTTCGACTAGTTCGACCAAATCTAGATCCCGAAGTAAGTTATTGTATGACAATATAAAAATTTTGAATTTTTTTTAAAATTTTGTTCAAAATTAAATTTCAATGCGATTTGATCGCATATGAGGTGATTATAGGTAGTCACTAAAGGGAAAAATTCCAGGAGCCATAACGTTTGTTAGGGTTATGGTATCGACGTGAAATTTGTTTTATATGCTTGCGCTTGTCAAGAGCTATCAATTGATATGTCGCATGATGACGTAAACGGCGACAAATGGTCAGTATAAAATAATAGTCATACGTGACTGGCCGTTGCGTCCGTAAACGTCATGTAAGGTATCATCCGAAAGCCCTTTCAATTCTGAGTTGAATGCTGTCAATTTTGTGTTTCTACGTCAAGGTTGACGCAAGTTATAACGATTTCAATTTTTCCGAACTTTTGTTCAATACGTATATGGTGTGAGTAGTCGCGGAGGAATTTTTTCGAACAAAATGTTTTCGAAAAAGAACTTTTGGCCATAACTTTTTTCAGGGACCACGTAAATGATTCCGGTTTTCGTAGTTAGATAGAGCAGAAGAAGGGCTTTTATTTGATACCAAAAAAGCTACACGTTAACGCTGACTTATATACCGAAAAACGCAAAATAAAATTTTAGAATAAAATAAATTTCAGATTTAGACCCATATTGCCGGCTCCATGGTCACTGATAGAGTAAAAACTGTTTTGTGTATGGATCACAGTAATATGGCTGACTTCATGGAAGCATTACCTTTGTTATATCAATAATAACACGGACGTTACGTAACATTTTTGAAAAATACTAAGTTTACGTAAAAATTGTTGACGCCATAACTTTTTTTAGGTAACTGGTAAAAAGTTCTAGTTTTCGGCATCACTTAGAATATAAGAACAGCTTTGATTTGACACCATAAAAAGTATAGGTTACCGCTGACTTATGTGCCGAAAAACGTATGATTAGTTTTGACAATAAAATAACTCCAATTTTGTTGACCTGGAACCAGAGAACCGGGTCACGTCCAGCACAATGTAAACTTGTTTCATGTTCAGAACATCAACGCCAACCCTTCCAGAGCCACCTCACCCTATTATTATAATTATCACAAAAAATAGGATAGTTTTAAAGATGGTAATTAAAAATACATGAACTGCGCTATTTATATTAATATTTAATTAAAAATAAATAAGGTTGGCTATTTATATTAATATTAAAATCAAAAGTAAATTAGGTACGCTATTTATATTAATATTACTATTAAAAATTATGGGCACTATTAATATTAAAAATAGCTGTTTTTACGCGGCCCCCCAGGGGCCGCGTATATACTATATTCAGAATCTCAGGTTTCTATGTTATTTCTGGTAGTTCGAATTTCCAGTGTTAAATAACACTGGAAGGGCAGGTAGGTCGACCTTGCACTCAAATTCCGCATGACAGATGATGCCACTGAGAATAGCAAAGGGAGACAAAAGCAACAAACTGAGTGGAATCGAACCACCACCCCGTCGTTTCTCAGTCGGACGCTCTACCGTCTGAGCTAATCGGACTGACAGTTAAAAAATTTCTAAAGGCAATACAAATAATGGAACACCGGAAGTAATCATCAAAGTGTGCGATATGTCATTTAAAATTTAAAATTTGCTGTGAGACTGATATATCAAAGTTTCAATTAGTGATTTGTGGCTCCAACATATACTTTACAACATTCACGATTTGGTGTAAGAACTTTGGTTACTTATATATGTATTTGCCAATCAGTGCTGCTTAAAAACGTACATTAGTTACAGTTATGTAACATCGTATCTTCATGGCCTCATTGTGTAGTGGTTAGCACTCTGGACTTTGAATCCAGTAATCCGAGTTCAAATCTCGGTGAGGTCTTATTTTTTTATTATTTAATTAGGATATTTTGATTGTTTTATTAATTTTTGATGTTTTACCAGTAAGAGTTTGGGCTACTCAGCAGAGAATGTGTGCGGGAATTGGAATTTATAAGTCATTTTATCTGCAATTAAAGGCCGCGTTTAATATTTCCTCTGGAATATTGACACTCAAGCTTCACAAGGTAACAACTTCTCACTCAGCAGAAGAGCTTGTTTAATAGTATTTTTAATATTGCTTGAATAGGCAGTCGTTTAGGCTGTCATTTTGTCAATGACATGCAATCTTATTTGTATGATTACAGGAAATTGTGTGTTTTCTATGTTTTATTGACCTTTAGCGTGAAAATTCAGTTCATATTTATATAATATTAAAATGAAAATTAAAAAATTTTAAGCTTCTATTTATATTAATATTAAAAATAAAATCATAAACACTATATAATAAACATTATAATATTAATATTAAAAAAATTTCGACTGGCTATTTATATTAATATTAAAATTAAAATACAATCGTGCTTCTATTAATATTAATATTTATATTAAAAATTTTTGAGGTCGATTATTTATATTTATATTAATATTAAAAGTCTAGAGCACTATTAAAATAACGGTATAGCCAAGCAGCCAGCCTAATTCGGGTCGCCGGTTGATTTGATTGATTTGATGACTTTAGTAACAGAAAAAAGCTATCTATGTATGGCAGATGTTTTTTGTACTGTATCACACATATGACAAGCGTACAAAGGCCATTTGCAGTCAATACATAGGGGTCAAAGTGGGGGGGGGGGGGGGGTAAATGCTAGATATCAAGGGCAGAAATGTAGGTGCCGCTATACCTCTTTCTGAGGGGGTGTAATGGTACAAAGATAACGAGGCCTGAAAGTAAAGGCTTGCCACTAATTCTATGTGAGGGAAATTTTACTGTGCAACAGAGCTACTGTTGTCAAAGGTTCACTTTTTTCTCAGTAACTTGAATACTTTAGCAGCAATCTTTTGCTTGTTAGCTATGGGTGTAGTGCTTGAACGCAAGATTTTCAGCGTGCGAGCTTTACATATTGTGTGCCGTGTGGTAATAAAATTCTTATCAGTCTGATCTGATTATATTTATTTTAGTTTGTAACTATTAATTAACAAAACACTAATGCTACCAAATTTTATAATATTAACAATAATAATTTAATAATACTAAATAACATACGAAAGTACTTTCAGATTCCAAGTTAATGCAATTCAATATAATAAACATTGTCCAATTCATTGGACCTGTGACATCAATGCAGCCACTGCCGCTATAACTCAATCAGTGAGGTTCAGCAGCATAGGTAGTTAATTCTGATCGCTGCTGTAGGCTGGGCGGAGATAGAAGGCTTCTGGGCCATACGAAAGTCGCAACACACGCAGTTTGCTCGACTGCAGTCCAGCAGGGATGAGCCAGTAGCTGCAGGGCCCAGTGGTGTGTGGCGGCTAGTGCGCGAGAGCTGGGGCTGTCGCAGTGGGCTGGGCTGAGAAAGGAGGATCAAGTTGGGGGCCGGGTTGAGCCATGCGAACGTCGCAGCAAACGCAGTTCACTTGGCTGCAGTCCACCGGCCAGTTCGTGCACTAAAACAAATCAGCCAAAAATTCACTACAGCTTACACATTGCAGTATCAAAATGGAAGCCATGATCATTCATATCATTTTTGGCACATTGGCGTTTCGTGACGTTTTAGCCAAATAGATGCTTTTTAATTAATAAACTCAGGTGTACTCGCTATTGTCATCGAATAACTGGAAATGATTGAGCGATAATTTTTGAACCGATAATGAAACAACTTTAAGACTACGTTACGTAATTTCTAAACTTTGAAAGATCTTGGCACACAAAACCACAGTCTGTGTAGTTCAATACGGCATTTTCCCTCGAACAGAGCACAGACGGAGACTGAAGGTGCGAGTATTGAGTGCACACCTGCTGCGGACACCCGGCACCAGTGGTTGGCTGCGGCCGGTAAGGGGGCGTCCTGTTGAAAGCACTGGCACAGCACCATCGACTCACAACTCAGCCTCTGCAATGCAAACATTTTTAGAGTCTAAGTGTGAACACAGACTGTGAATAGTTGAATAATAATAGCAGCCGTATTTGAGTGGTTACGACGTCTGGTTAGCGATCATGGCGATTTGGGCGCATTTGTTCGATTCCTGTCTTGTTTTTTTTAAGGTTTCTTCTTATTTCTGACCAGCGTGCGATAAATCTGTGAGTGCACGCTAAGTAGAAATCGTTGATGTTTACTGTGTGTTCAGAGAGTGCTAAAAATTTCTGAGAGCACTCTTGGAAGATGTGCAGTCCCAGGACCAGCAATTATCCGAGATTTGTAGCACGGTCAATTACATAAAGGCCATGTGACAACCGTTAATGTAACTGTATACGTATGTATTATTGCCTGTGCATTGGTTACCTAATTTGCATACAAACTCTTGCTGTGTACAACTGTCTGTGTGCTGTATTCATGTGTGTGGGCGTTGTTTGTTACCAGTTAGTTTAAATGGCGGCCGTTTTGCCATTTTAATAAACCAGATACCCTCAGTCCAGTCGTTACCGCTATTGCTTTTGGGCTAGCGCACTCCGGCCCAGTACTGTTATGCATGCATAATCATAACACTACAATTGCTATTGTCCCCCACGCTTCCCAGTCTTTACGCCCTCACCTTTTTGGGACACATTCCTCGGACTGCTCGACGCCAGGTGGGATACGTGCACCCGCAGGCCTCAGCCATGGCGTCGCAACAGCCGCACTCTCTTGGCCCGCCCCCTGGCTCCTCCTCGAATAACGACCACTGCTCCCTCTAAACACACAAACAACTTACACACTCCACTCACTGTCACTTTTCAAAATTTGACCAACAACTGCTGAAACCTGAGACAAACCAGGTGGCGTGATTATTGTGACTACTCGCTGTTCTGTACTCTAAGCTGGCAATTCATTCGTTCTGTAATGCAATCATGTTTTTTCAGGGTCCTGCAATTTTTGGTCAGGTTTTAGTTCTAACACAAACTATGGGATCGATCTCAATTTTGCAATTACAACGGTATTACTAGAGTGTACGGAAAAAAGTGAAATACCGTTCCCCAAAAGCAACTAGGTAAAAGCTTTATACATTATCAGTCTAAAACTTTTCACAAATGAGTCATAAACAGTCAACCCCCTGGGCCCCTGCTACAATCAAATCTCAATCAAAATTTTCGATCACCTGCATTAGAGTTCTGCCACAAGCAAATTTTCCGGGCCGGGCCCGGGCCGGGCCGAGCCGCAAATCTCCGGGCCGGGCCCGGGCCCGTGGCCCGCGACAGGCCCGCCGGGCTGTCGCGGGCCGATGGGCCCGGGCCCGCCGGGCCGACTCAGGCCCGCCGGGCCGGAACAAGCCCAATGGGCCGGAAACGCCCGCCGGGCCCTACCAAGTCGATTTCCGGTCTGCTCTGGCCCAGAAGCTACAGCTCGGCACACATCCTTATGGTTTTTCGCATGCCGATCAACTAGGCCTACAGCTACGCCTTGGCCACTCAGTCTCCCTACTGCTCGTTGACAAATTGGTACCAGATTTTTCCAGACACATGCAAGAAAAAATTTTACCTACTATTGCACAACATTTCACCATGTCAACCGTTCGGAGATCAAGTAAAGTAATCAAGTAGCCGCCGCGTACATACAATGACCAACCCAGGTACACGCACCTGGGTAACTGCACTAATTTTGCAAAACACCAACCTAATACATACTTGAGAGCTTCAGCATATTTCTAGTTTGACGCTGGTAATGAACACTTGCCGCAAATTCTTAATTGACCGCTTTCTGGTTGCAGAATGAAAACCAGAAACCGTGGCACTACCTAGTTTGGACTTGTATGTCCAAATTAAACTGAAATTCGGCCTAGAGCCTTGCTTTTCTTCAAGTCTAAGTAAGTATTCAATTACGTAACGTTACAATACTCAGATTAAGGTCACATGACTTAAAACTTGAACGAGGACGTTGGGATCGAAGACCTTCGCATAGAATCCCAAGAGAACAAAGATTATGCAAAATTTGTAATTTGGGTTTGGTGGAAAACGAAGTGCGCTTTTTACTTGTATGCCCCTTTTAGAACGATCTAAGACCATACACTGTATCGAACAATGATGCGATAGGCACTTTTATTGAAATCCTCAGCTCAAAAAACGAAAAACATATTAAAGTTCTAGCACATTTTCTAACAACCACTTTTAATAGGCGAACTAAGCGATACAAGGAACTTACTTTTTTCCAAACGGCCAGAGCACGCATGTGTATTGCTTAGTTCTATTTCATTATTTCCAGTATATTTTCCTGATTCTTTCTAGATTGTGAATCTTGTCTGTAACTGCTGTCGTTATATATGTTTTAACGTTTTTACTGTTTTTTTAAATTTTTTTGTTATGCAACAACTGCATATAAAGTCCTACAAGTTGGAATATTATGCACGAAACTAAATAAACATTTTCATTTCATTTCATTTCATACTATAATGCAAACACTCAATTTGCATGTATCTAGCCTCTCACTGTAAATTTTCACTGAGCAGTCGGGTAGGTCCCAATATTACACTGGATGTGTGGGTGTGTGTGTGTATTGTACTGTGTGTTCTCAATCTGTGTGGTGATCTAGCTTCAGCGCTTGCGCAAACTAAAGGTAGTTGAGCGATGGAACAGAACCGTAGAACAAATGCTAAAAATGTATGCGTCAAATAATCATGACGACTGGGATTGTTATCTGCCGCATGTCACTTTTGCTTATAACACAGCTGATCAGGAAAGCACGAAGCGTACACCATTTGAGCTAGTATACCGACGGGAACCTATTCTTCCCTTAAATTTTGGCCTTAAAAAGTCCAAACATCGCTATGTGGACACGGATGACTTTGTTGCATGTCTGACAGCTAATGCATATTTAGCCAGAAAGCAAGCTGAAGAAAACATAACGGCTGCACGAGATGTAATGAAAACAACATATGATCGCAAGTTACACACCAACACTTAAGTTAGTGACCGAGTACTGGTATTCAATCCGACAATTGCCGTTGGAAAAAGTAGTTGACGCACTTACGGCGAAGTCCACACAAGATCATCGAAATTAACGAAATTGAAAAGAACTTTAAGGTCATCTCATCACAAGGAGCTCGTACCACAGTCTGGGTTCACCATAACAGGTTAAAATTTTCGACCTGTTGCCTAGTGCAGAAAAAACTGAAAGCACAGATCCTGAAGACTCAACTCAACTTGATGGCCCTGAACTAACACACAATTACAACCTTAGGAACGCAAAACAAGACTTGTATTTGTTTGAATGCAAGGTCGACACAACTTTATCGTTATGTCCAGCTCAGTAGACAAACAAAAATGTTTTCCGACTTTATTGTCGAATCATCAGTTAAATGACTTTTATTGTCATTAGACAGAACAAAATTACAAATATTTTACCACAGAGCCTTATCGCTCCAACATCCAATAGCTTTATCGCTTGCCTAAATTAGTAGTGAAGTTTAAAATTTTCATTACATCTGCGTAATCGGCCTTATCGCTGACAATCTATTATGCAAAGTTACCAAACCAGCTTCATTGCTGATTCATATTTGCATAATGTCGTAACTAAACACCTTAACACTTAAAATCGATGTTTCAGCCTCGATATGCAGCGACAAAGTTCGTGATTTTAACATCTTACTGAGTAACCGATTTCAGTCGTTAGCGACATTGCCGGTGGGCGTGGATGACCTTTGAGAAACTATCAGAACTGTCACCCATGAGGCAGCGATGGAGACTTTGGGTACAAACAAGCAACTTACTAGAAGTCACCTTAGTGAGCACTCGATACGATCGCCGAGAGAAGGCGAGAAAGTTGCTGCAGATCCAAGGTTGAGGAAACAGTTATGCCTCGAGTTACGCCGAAGCTTGAGACGCGATGTTGAGGCTCAGTGGTCACACACCGCGTGTGCAATGAAAGCTGCGGTTAGGAAAGGAGACTCGAGATCTTTGTACAAGCAGTTGAAATATTGCACTAATAGAAGAACTGGTGTCAGCGAGGCTATCAAAGATAGCATAGGAAATGTGGTTACCGAGCCACAACAAAGATTGGACAGATGGAAAGACCATTTTTGCAGTCTGCTAAATCAGCCTCCCCCTCATACTCTAGAGCCTCAGCTACAAACTGCTAGGCAGAGTGCCACCCCTAGCCCAGACCTTGTCGACATGGCACCCACACTAGCCGAAATCAAGGAGGAGGTACAAGGCCTAAAATTACGAAAAGCATCCGGCCCAGATGGCCTTCCAGCGGAGATCTTTAAAATGGCCGAGGACGTTATTGTTCCAATTTTACATCTGCTAATGAGTAAGATATGGGTCGAAGGTAAAAGCCCAAAAGCATGGCAAGAGTCGTACTTGGTTCCAGTGTTCAAAAATGGTGATAACAGGTCGTGTGAAAATTACCGCGGACTCTCACTGCTTCCAGTCGCTGGTAAGATCTTTGCTGTAATCATGCTCAAGAGAATTATTGGTCTACTGGAAACCAATACCAGATAATCGCAGGCGGGTTTTCGCCGTAACCGAGGCACCATAGACCATGTATTCACGCTGAGGCAGCTCTTAGAGCGGCGTAATCAATACAATCAAAATATCATTATCGCGTTTATTGATTAGAAGGCAGCATTTGACAGTGTGGATCGGGAGAGCCTGTGGGATCTTTTATTTGCGGCAGGATTGGCAGACAAGTATGTGCAACTGATAAAGAACATGTATGACGAGTAGTCTGTGTGTCGGGTGAAAGTATATGGAGAGCTCAGTGACCCATTCCATGTGGCTACTGGCGTTAGACAAGGAGATGTGCTGTCACCAGTGCTATTCCTTGGAGTCGTAGACTGGGTTATGTACAACGCTGTGCAGGCTGATGATGAAGCTCTCTTTGGCTGCAATCGTCACTTGGCGGATCTAGAGTACGCAGATGACGTGGTACTTGTGCAGGAAGTGGCAGATCGCATGCAGAAACTGATGAGCAATGTATCAGCCCGAAGAGGATATCTTGGTCTCCGTGCTAACGTCCCGAAATGCAAAGCCACGGCTAATTTTGACATCGGTCCCAACTTAAGAATCGGTGACCAAGCCCTGCAGCAAGTAACATCATTTTCTTATCTGGGATGTGAAGTCGCGATAAATTGCGATGCAGGAGTAGAGGTGCGCATTCGAATTGGAAAGGCTTCGGTCGCCTTTAAACAGTTGAACAAAGCGCTCTGGCGCCTTAGAACAGTCACTCTGCGAACTAAAATGCGTATTTTTCCTGTCGCTACCTCAGTAGCGACAGGACTTTACATTTGTTTTGCCCTACGTAAAATGCACGTCTACGTGTATTCTCTGTAGCAAATTTGTGTGCGTATGTATGTTTAATTTCATCGTCATGTGTGTGAGGTGGCCCAGCAGCCAACTAGCTAGCTTCGTCTTGCTATTGCTAGCTAGGTTACTGTCGGGCCGAAATGGCCAGACAGGTGTTTTTTATTGCTTCTAAGGCGCTAAACATGAACTTTTCTTAACTGATGTTTTAAATTATCGAAAACCAGGTAATGAATTAATTACTTGCAGAATTATTCGAATTCAGCTTTAATAAAAAAGCAGAAAAAGTCGTCCCAAAACTAAGTGAAATGCACCTTCACGGTAGTTTCAAAGGGATTTGAAAACAACTTTTCAACCAAAAAATTTTAATCATATTTGGCATAACGATTTTCTTGGTACTTAATTGGTCGAGTAAACGTAATGACAACAAGCACTTAACAAACTACTTGTCGCAAACAACTGCAAACAAGACTGCATTCACAACTGTGAGTCCGCAGTCTGCACTGACATAGAGCCGCAAATACGGACAGGTATAAACCAAACTTGAGGCTTTTTAGATCATGGTGTAAATTTATATATAATCCATTTATGCACCGTATTTCTTCTTTCGCGAACACAGTTACACACAACATGCACTGACCGAACAAACGTTTGTTTTTGCTAAACCCTGTGGTGGGTCGATTCGTCGGAAATTGTGCCCTACATATTATGTATGTACTAGGTAGGGTAAATTCAACTCATGCACACATAGGAGTGGGGAGTGCCACGCTGTTATTTTAAGTTGGGGAATGAAATGTGGACATGGATCGAGGAAAAGAGTCGGGTCAGGTGTATGTAAGACGGTGCTTCTCTTCTTGCTTCATCAAATCCTTCCCAAGTCCTAAATCCTTCATTGTTTTATATTAGATATGGGTCCATGCGGTAGAAAACCCTCTGTTTTTCGGCAACCCCTATAATACGGGTCAACCAGGAAACCGTGTGTGGGTGTCGAATGAAGGTAAACTTGGAGGCCTACATTTATGCTATCGGGATGGCCACGTGAGCGAGGTGCCGATAAAGTTTTGTCGTGAAATGTTTGAAACAAGGCTTAATGGCTTCATAATTGTGGCTACAAGACTTGGGTGCTGTGATGCCTTGCTTAGCATTTTCCAAGCCCACATAAAAGTCCCAGCCTTGATACTCTACACGTCTTCTTTGTTTTCTTTTTTATTTTTCAAAAAATAGTCCTATTTTTCAACATACTAATATTTACTTTAAGTGACGAAAATTTTACGAACAGTTTTTCAAAAATATCGTAAAACTTTTCTGAAAGTTGAAAAAATGTGAGCGACAGGTTAAACTTCTTTTGAAGGGATTTCTTTCAGCTGATGTCTTTTTGACCGATTATATAGCTACACTGAAAATTACTGCTGTTGGTCAAAACTGCAATACTGCTGTGGCCATGGATTAAAACTCAATAATTTTTGCATAAAACTGCTGCTTGTTGACACAATGGTTTATCCGTCCTGCTGTATGGCATGGAAACGTTACCATTACGTGTAGCAGATGTGAAAGCGCTGCAGTCCTTCGAATACCGTTGCTTACGCAGCATACTACGAAGCCATCGCTCTAGTCATATTTCATATGCCACCACCCGTGCACGTGTCGGAGGTAGGATAACCATGGAAGATCGCATCCGAGTACGAAGACTGAAATGGCTGGGACACGTAGCTCGCATGGACGAAGGAAGGTTACCTAAGCAAGTCTTCTTTGCCGATCCGCCCCATAGATGGAAGAAGAAACGTGGTGGCCAACGGCGTACGTGGAGGGGATGTGTTGAAGCGGACCTAAAGGAAGTCATGCGACCTTATGGCTACGCCCAATTTTGCTGGAATCAGACGGTCCAGGATTTAGCCAGTGACAGGGGTCAATGGCGTCAAATTGTGGGCATGCTTGGAACCGGGCCGGGGCCGCCGTGAACAGGATTCTGTTGTAGAAGGCGTTTAAGTCAAGTAAGTCAAGGGTAGGGTCTGTTTTTTGCCGCTAATAATGTGCACTGTACCTTTCCCACTGCAAAAACTGAAAAGGGGAGTGATGTTTTTGTTCCTTCTAGAGAAGGAACATTTGTTATCGGTTTTTGCTCCGATAACAGAAACATGTAATTCGTACGTCGGCTCAGTCTATGATTTGTGCGTATTCCTAGACCCCAGACTACCTGCTGTATTTTTCCCACATGGGGGGAGCCGGTTCGATCTGAATTTAATTTGAACTTTAATTCGAATTCGAAAGGGATCCCAGTCAGCCAACTTAAAAACCTGAAAGTAAACAAAGAGAATAAATTCACAAGACATTAAAAAATATCATCAAACAAAATTGGTTTCAGCTTTTCTTCATTTCGTTTTAACGTACCCCCTGTTCTTGATACTTTTACAACCGCAAATTGACAGCTACTATTGCCCATGTCCAATGTAGTGGACATGCAAATTAGAAAAATTGTTTGACCAATCATTCTCCAGACATGGGCGGGTCTTTTAATTTGGAACAGTTTTGAATGGATGATCAGCAGACAGTAAACAATATTATGCAAATTAGTTTTTTCGTGTCTGACTGCTCAGTTTTGTGAAAGACAGCAGTGTGGTAGGTTGAGCGTCGTATGAAAAGCTCGTTTGTAGCATTGTACACATTGGCTCACTGCCTGGTGCCTGACGCAGATTATTGACAAGGAACATCAATGATCTCGTTAAGACGCAGCCTTGAGCCATGGCAACAGCGAAAAAAACGGAGCTCAAAATGCAGACCTCAAATGTATACTATCCGAGTATCTGGCTTGAATGAATCCCATCTGAGTATCTGACCACGGATTCTAAGCAACAGTAGACTAACTAGAAAAATTGCAAGCCAGCATTTTTATTACCAAACTCCTAAATCTAGACTCAACTGCACAACGACATTAAGATGTTAAGCAACAAAAACTGGTAAGTCCCATTACATACCTTAGGCCTAAGACTCAGCAGCGGACACACCCCGACTGAAACCAACAGTGGACAAATCAGATCCCATTCTTTTACCAGATTAGGCAGTCCAATGTTGAGTAATGGCACATCGGACAAAACGGGCTAAATGCTCAATTTCAGTCCGACCGAACCATTCCTAAACCATTGAACATAACCCATTCCCATTTAAGGGGTAAATTGCGATTTTAGGTGTTTTTTTGGAAAGCCATAGGCCAGCGTTTACAAATTCAAATCACAAGCGGTCTTTTGTACTAAGTAGAACAATATCTTATCTAAACCAAGAGTACATAATAGGAAGAGTGTGACACTGGCCACGTTTGTGGCCTAGCAGCGCGGACATGCTGTGACCATTATCTCCCGAAAAAGGCCACAACTGTGGGAGGGGGTACCCCCCTACACAAATGAAGGCATAGCCCTCAACTGTGGGGGGGGACCCCCCCCCCACAAATCAGACCATAGGTCTCAAACGTGGGGGGACCCCCCCACAAATGAAGGTATACCCTCAAATGAGGGGGGACCCCCCCACGTTTGGTGCAACCTGAAAAATGCCCCGGAGACGCCCCGCCGCCACTTTTCAAGGTAACATTTCGTTCCTAGGGGTATTTTAAAGTGCTGAACACGAATCCGGGGTCTATTTTTGCCTAGAGCCCTCGTGGACCCCGCCAAGCCCCCTTCCCAACGGTACCATGTTTTAGTGGGCCAAAGGGGTCAAATTTTCGAAATTGAGATTTTGCTGTTTCTCGGGGTAATTTGAGCCCCTGAACACAAATCTGAGGTCTATTTTTGCCTAGGACCCTCCTGGGCCCCCCTGTGACCCACTCCGGGTATCCCCTCTATGAGGTCCTAAGGCGTGATTTCGAAACTGAGATTTTGGTAGTGTTAGGTGTAGTACTGTAGTATGATCCGCAGAACACAAACTTTAGGTCCATTCTTGCCTCGCACCGTGTTGGACTTTACTACAGCGGCTACTACAGTAAAGGGTTGTGTGCCATTGTATCATTTGCTGAGAATGGAGGGTCCACTGCTTAAAATGGAGGGTCTTGTGCCTATTAAAGAGAGTGCTCTGTTTAGAATAGAGGGTCCTTCGCCTAGAATAGAGGGTCCGACTTACAACCCGGCAACCCGTTGTGGCCTACTGGCAATTTTTGTAATTGTTTCAAAGTTATGATGTCAAGAGAAATCAAGTGGTGCCAAAATTATGAAAAACGGTTCAGTAAATTTCTAATTTCGGACTGTTGGGTAGGGATGTTTTCAGTTATTGAAATCTTAATCAGTTCAGTTAATCAGTTAACTGATTACCTGAAGATTAAATCAGTTCAGTTAGCAGTTAATTTTGGCAAAATTTAATCAGTTCAGTTACAGTTAAGTTAACTTAACTGTAACTGATAACTTTAACTGAAAATCTTTTCAGTTATTTCTCTAAAATTGCAATTTCTTTTTCAGCTATTCTGACATCCATAAGTAGATATGATTTCATTTCTACACAGTTACTGCCAGTCTACTAAATTTCTGTTAGGACAGTACAGCCAAAATGCTTACTACAGCCTCCGGTGTAATAGCTAACTCTTAGTGGCTTGATTTCATAGTCAAAGCATGCACCATCTATACTTTGACTTCGGAATCAAGTGACTCAGACACTGCTTTGAATCCAGAGTAACTTTGAAAGTATGCAGTGAGTTGGTATATAATGTAGCACGCATTAATGCCTACACATATGTAGTTGTACGATAAAATTTCTTTAAATTTTAAATCCAAAATCCTCGCCAAACAATGATAAAACTCATTTTCACTTTTTTACATTACATAAATTACCTAGCTTTGCTATTGGATAATATTGCTTCTTTTTTAAGCGTTTACCACCTAGTTTTATGTGGCTGCCAGTGAATCACGAGCCGCAAAGGCTGAAAAATCGCTGCACACTGCTACGGAAGCTGTTAAGGGAGGGTGAAAATTGGATAAGAAAAAGCTAATGGCAGGAGGACTTTAGTGTTTCGTTGTAGGCCGACAGCCAATAATCAATTGATTCTTAGGCTTGATCGAACATGTCAGCGTGTACAAAAACAGTAATCTGTATGCGCGTGAGTAAATATACAAACATGTGAGTAAATATACAAATACGCACGTAAAATATGTGATTTATTGATTTTTTAAGTGTTCCCACAGCTGAACTGAATAGTCGCTTTTCAGTCATGCTTGAAAACTGAAAATCAAAAACAGTTTCTACGCTTAACTGAAAATTATTTCAGTTAGTGCATGTAACTGAAAATGAAATCAGTTAACTGATTTCAGTTAGTTTTTCACGATTGAAGCAGTTCAGTTACAGTTAAGTTAACTGCTTCTGAAAATTGGGCAGTTCAGTTATCAGTTTTTAACTGCTTTGGAAAATGAGAGCAGTTCAGTTATCAGTTATTATCAGTTAACTGTAACTGCTTAACTTTAACTGAAAAGGAATCAGTTACCAGTTAACTGAAAACATCCCTACTGTTGGGTGAATAAGAGAAAAAAACCAAAAATTTTGGTTTTTGGCGGGGCGTCTCCGGGGCATTTTTTAGGTTGCACCAAACGTGGGGGGGTCCCCCCCACATTTAAGGGTATACCCTCATTTGTGGGGGGGTCCCCCCCACGTTTGAGACCTATGGTCTGATTTGTGGGGGGGTCCCCCCCCACAGTTGAGGGCTATGCCTTCATTCGTGTAGGGGGGTACCCCCCCACAGTTGTGGCCTTTTTGGGGAGATAATGGTCGCAGCATGTCCGCGGCGGCCAAGCTGGGGTGCAGAAGAGTGGCATACTCTTCTTATTATGCACTCTTGTCTAAACGTATGCTATGTACTGAAACTTAGCCTTCGATTTTGTATCCAGTACAAGCGGTTAAAGAACCAAAATATTAGGATTTTTCACAAAAAGTTTGCGCCACAGCTCTGAATCATACGATTGTCTGTTGGGGTTGAAAGTTGGTAAGGTTTTTGACATGTTTACATGTTTAAAATCTCCGGGCTTCTCCCCCACTTTTTTAATAACTAGTCAATTTACTGCGAAAATAGCTTCAAAGCATAATCAAAGAATCTTAAAAATATCCACAGGTCTAATTTCGAAAAAGTGCGAGACATGCCTGGGGATTTTGACCTTTACAATACTGTGCCACAAATTCCTGCTCAGGCTGCATTTGCAAATTGAGTTTTGTGGCGCAAAGTTTACATAGAAATCACAAAATCCTCGAAAAGGCAACTACCACCTTAAAAATGAACATCTCTGGGGAGGAACCCTGCTCCTTTCAGGGGCAACTTGTTTTCATTATATATAATACACGAGTATGACACAATGCCATATGTGGTTAAAATACATCGACAAATGAAATTAGAAACGTGCACATTCAACGGAAGCACATGTCTTTCTTCAATATTTCGCATCCAATTCCCACAGCATAACTGCAATTCCTTGTAAATCAGTTACACGCTGAACTGAATTATTATTTTCAGTTATGCGCTTAACTGAAAATAAAATCAGTTTAGACGCTTAACTGAAAATAAAATCAGTTAACTGATTTAAATCAGTTTTTTGAGTCTAAATTAGTTAAGTTATCAGTTAAAGTTAAGGCTCAAAATAATTTCTGTTAAAGTTAACCACGAGAAATTAAATCAGTTAAGTTAACTTTAACTGATAACTTTTTAAAAAAAAGTTATCAGTTATCAGTTAACTGAAACATCCCTAATGGGAAGCTTATACAATCCTACAGACAAATTTCTTTGCTTTTGCATGTTTGTAAGCTCACGTAACAGTTTTACTTAACTTTTTAGCGACAGTAAAATACTAGACTCGGCCCAAGGTGAGACCACTCCGTGGTTATCGCCGTTGTTCAAATTAGCTTTCAAAATTCGAGACTTAGCGCCGTAAGTAAATCGAAATAGCCTATGATAGCTAATAAACAAGTAGGCTAGACTCCTAAAAGGAGTAAAATTCCGTCGTAACGAGTTAGATTGAGCAAAACAAAATCAGTAATAAAAATGCAATCACCAATAAAAGTACAGTTTTATCGAAACGTGGATCGTGGCAGCAGTGACTACTACGGTTTCCCAGACAACGGCACTGAACACTGCACACCTCAACTTTCAACAAAGTTGGCTTTCTCCCAGCCACAGTTGCAACAACAAACCCAATCTGCGGCAAAACCTTCAGTAAGTATTAAGAATTACTTTCAAGTAAGCTGACCAGTAGGTCAGCTAAAACCTGTTGTGCAGCAAACAATTATGTCACTGCAAAACGTATATGCAAAATATTGAGGTGCTGGTTTTCAGCAACATGTATATGCAAAACATATAAAGTGTTTATATCGTACAATAAAGTTGTTTATGCAACCAAAACTTGAAGTAGGTATTTTTATCTTACAACAAATTATGTACGAACTAGATCTTTTACTGAGTGATAAGTGCACAGGTAGTGTATTGAATGACAATCGGGTGACTACATTTTGCACGAAACTGAAGTAACTGAAGTATCTGTTCAAACAGAATCATCTGTTCAAAATGTACACGTACAAATACCTAAAATACGCTCAAACGAAAACGTCGAATTTCTTACTGAAATATAAGTTTTATGTCAGACGTTTCCGAGGTGAACCGTTAATGACTGGTCACGCTAACTAATCACCATCACTGTCCCAAGAGACATAGAAACTCAAATATGTTGGTAAGCACCCACGGTGCTTAAACGTATGAGATTCTCGATTTGAATTTAATTATTATATTTCAATTTACATTGAAGTTCTAATTGCCGTTTTTATGTTCAGTTCAGACGGACACTTGAGTGCTGAGTAGCTCTGTTTTGCATTTGACTTGATACTGCTTTACATCAACTGTATGCATGTGGCCGGTTAGCTCAGTCAGTAGGGCATCCGATCCGTTATCGGAAGGTTGGTGGTTCGAATCCACTCCGGTAGCTTCTTTTGGGAAATTTTCGACCCGACATTTCGGCGTAACATGTAGCAGAACAGTCACTTTAAGGAAGCTGATTAGGATTAAGCAACGAATACGCTGAAAATCTAGGTGACACACGCACATACACACTTGAGCTGACGTTGAACACGCAGACAGATGCAAATCTTGCACAGTTTAGTGTTATAACACCAGAATCAAAATTAATTTTAATTTTTCGAAAAAAATGTTCTCCGTTTAAGTTCTCCGTTTAAAAGCTCTCCGTTTAAAGTTCTCCGTTCAACATTTTTCATTTTTTCGAAACCCTCAAATTTGAATTTAAACGGAGAACATGGATTCTGCTAAATGCAATTTTTCGAAGCTCTCCGTTTTAGTTCTCCGTTTAATTGTTCTCCGTTTAAAGTTCTCCGTTTAAAAGTTCTCCGTTTTTTCAAACGGAGAACTCGCTATTTTTAGACGATTATTTTCGGAAGAATTCTAAAATAGAACTCCAAAGTTCTCCGTTTAAATAAACGGAGAACTCTAGTTCTCTGTTTATTTAAACGGAGAACTCTAAAAATTTTAGAACAATTATTTTGGGAAGATTTCTAAAATAGAACGCAGAGTTCTCCGTTTAAATAAACGGAGAACTATAGTTCTCTGTTTATTTAAACGGAGAACTTCAGTTTTCCGTTTATTTAAGGGGGTAATGTCGCGAAAGCAGTCGATTTTGCGCGACTGTAAAACTTGTTCACTGAAATGTTAGAAATTCTTTTTCTATATTTCAAAAATCTATCTAAAGGCAAATATTTCCGCCAAGTTTCAGCAAAATTGGTGCAGCATATAGTTTGCAATGATGTCGCAAAGTCGGTAAAATGACTTTTGAAAAAACCTATTCACATTCCATATTTTCGTCACTTTAATCAATTTTTGTTCCTTCTAGAGAAGGAACTATTGTTTTGAAATTAACTGCTCATAGCGTTTAACGCTACTGAGCAGGCTGCATAGCCAGTATGTTTTACGTGTATTTTCAGCTTGGGAGCTGCCTGCTGATTTTTGTCTGCGTATATGCAGAAAAATCAATAATCTATGTACACTGCTGTAACAATGTACTTTTTCAAAATCGGCACCGGGATGTTTCACCAGCAGTATATAAGAGCCATTAGAAAACAGTGTTTATCGCTTCTTGTTCTTAGAGCTGATGTGCTCAGCTCAGATCAAAGTGTCACTTTTGAGCCAAATGGCTCGTGCAGCGGGATGCTTAACATCCTGCAGCACTTTTTTGTACGTACTACGTATTTAGATTAAGTTAGAATAAGCTAGTTATAAAGTAGAGTAAGATACGAAGTAGGTATAGCAGCTTACGGTAAGTATGGAATAGAGAACTAATTCATTTAAAACTGAAAAGTAGACACCGGGGAAGGAACCTTGCCCCTTTTGGGGCCTACTTGTTCAGTTTAGTTTGTTTACACAGGCTGATAGCACATATGTTGTAGTTTATGCACACAAAATTTAGTGCAAATTGCTGTAGCGGCTGTGGAGTAATACTTGTTTGAACAGTGAAACTGTACGTAAACTATAAAGTAGTAACAGCAATAGTGATAAATTGTGAAAAATGAATGAATGAATGAATGAAAAACGTTACTTGATTTACATATTTCCTTGACTTCCTAATTATTCGGTATTCGGCCGAAAATTGACTTTTCGGTACCGAATACCGAATACCAGTTTTTCGGGCGAAAGCAGAATACCAAATTTTCGGTACGTCCCTAATTTTTAGTACAAGTGGCTAAAGAAAGATCCTTTCCATATTATTTGGATTTTTTACAAACAGTTTGCGCCACAGCTCTGAATCATACGATTAGCTGTTGAGGCTGAAAGTTGGTACGGTTTTTGACATGTTTTAACCCCAGTCATCTCCCCCAGTTTTTTTAATAAATAACTATTTAACTTACTAAGTAATTAGCATGAAAACAATCGCACCGAAAATTTAACATATTTTCTTGCATTTTAAAGCCCTTTGAAAATGTCCACAGGTGAAACTTAAAAAAAGTGAGACAAAATGCCTCAGGATATTGACCTTTACAGTGCTGTGCCAAAAATTCGTGCTGAGGCTTTCTTTGTAACTTGAATTCTGTGAGCGCAAAGTTTGCATAGAAATCACAAAGACTTCGAAACGCGACTACCACCTTTATCCTACAACGTTAAAGTTATTTTAGTGTTGCAATTAGCAAACTCGCAGAATTGCATTTTAAGCCCGGTTCATACTTGTCCTTATAAATATAAGGACAGGGACAAGGACAAATTTGGGACAGCTGCTGTGTAAAATTTACTTCATCGTTTCTGCTAATTTTTGGCATAACAACAAAAATTTACTTAAACTACATGCGAAAAAATAGCAGAAACGATTGCGTCAATTTTCCACACCAGCTATCCCAAATTTGTGCTTGTCCTTGTCCCTTGTTCTTAAGGACAAGTATGAACCAGGCTTTAGTGTTGCAAATAGTAATTCGTAGAGAAACTGAAAAAGATCCAGCACAGCCATTAATTAAACAAGCAAGTTCTCCGTTTAAATAAACGGAGGTCGCTAGCTCCGTTTAAAAATTCTCCGTTTTTAAAAACGGAGAACATTTAAACGGAGAACTATTGAAATAAAGAAAATTTTAATCGGAGAACATTCTAAATTAAGAACATTTTTTATTGAAATATCAATTTAAACGGAGAACTAGAGTTCTCCGTTTAATGAAACGGAGAACATTTAAACGGAGAACTTAAACGGAGAGCTTCGAAAAACTGCAATGGAAAATAGATAAGTTCTCCGTTAAAATTCAAATCGTTGGCTTCGAAAAATCTAAAAATGTTAAACGGAGAACATTTAAACGGAGAACTTAAACGGAGAACTTTTAAACGGAGAACTTAAACGGAGAACATTTTTTTCGAAAAATTGGGCCCTGTTGTGCTGTGGCACAACAGGAAAAATGGCGTTAGATTGAAATTTTCGAAATTTCTCCTTCAAATTCAAATCAACTTTGTTTATTGTTAATATATCGTATCAATAATATCAATAAGTTTTGTACCAGATATACCACTGAGAGCCCTATATACCATTTTTTGCAGAAGTTTTAAGTGTTTTTGTCATGTTATGTTAGACGCTAACGATTGGCTGTGGCTAAATGCCAGTAGCCAATCAGACAGATACAAGACAAGGGGGGTTACGTGTAGCAAAAATACATCATTCAAAACGAGGGCAGGCTTTTAATAATGTCAAATGTTTTAGTTTTTTAACGACTGAAACAATTGCTTGCTTGAAATATAATTTAGCACTTTCAGTCTATTTTTGACGGTCATGCCCCCCACGGTTGCAACACGCTTGCTCCTATAAGATAGCACAGTGAAAAACATATAACGATGGCATACGTACAAATTTGCCTTGCACGCATTTCATGCGAAGTTATGATTCTACTGATTCTACCTTTAAGCGGAATAACTATTAACTAAACAACAATAATTAACTTATGAGCTGTGAAGTGAACTTTGGACACAAAGGCCAATAAGAACTTTAATCCAAGCACGCACAAAAGCAGGAATAACTTAACAGAACAGGCCAACAAACAGGCCACACACAGTAAAGACTAACTACTACGAAGTGACAGGACATAACTTTGTACTTGTCAACTCCCTACAAGCTGTAACTGCAGCTAAATTTTAGCATCAAACTGCATGACAAAAAACTTATCAAAAGCTCCTTATGCAAGTCTTTGTCTAAATTAATCAAAAGCTCCTTATGCAAGTCTTTGTCTAAATTAAGACAGAAAGTGTCTATCCTAGTTAGGGGGTTGTTTTGATGCGACCCATTTTCAATTGATTTGATTTGATTTGATGTGGGCTTCTCAAAAATCAATTGATTTGATTTGATTTGATGTGGGCTTCTCAAAAATCAATTGATTTGATTTGAATTGATGTTCGAATACTTTTGATTTGATGCGGTTTTGATGTAACTACTGTCAGTTGAAAAATTGTATGTGATACTATGTAGCCTAATGTCAACGGGATGCTATCGAAGGTGAAATTTTTTTGTTTTTTGATTGGTTTCACATTTTTACAACGTAGAAGCAGAACAGGTCAAGGGGCATCGTGGATGTAAACAATATGGTCTGAGTGTCAATATGTATTCCATACTCATTGACAAAATAATATTTAATTCCCAATTTCAGCATTAAATAGCTTGGGCCGGGCCCGGGGCGGGCCACACGTATGACCCGTGAGGCGGGCTCGGGTCTAGCCGTTGGTCTTGGACCAGGCCCGCGTATAACAGCCCGTCACCGGACCGCGGGCTAATGGAGGGCCGGGCCGTGGGGGCGTCCTGTGGGCAGAATAAGCCACGCATAGCACTCTATTTGCATCCAATTGCAAATTTTGCGAGCAGGGCCACACCTATAACCCACAGGCCGACCGAAATATATCGACTATAATATACGCCGCTCTTGAAGGGGCCACGTAACACATAGGTGATTATTCACATGCCGACAATACAACTGCGCAATTTATATAATAAAACTATATAATAGTAAGTGTACCCTATATGATTACGCATTCTCGCGTCCTTAAGCTGAGACTAGATTTTTAGAATATAGAAATAAATTTTTCACGCTGCATCAAAACTACATCAAAACTGCATCAAACAAAGTCGGAAAAATGACGTTTTGAAAACCTATTCACATTTGATGATTTCGTCACAATTAAAAACTTTTTGTTTAGATTCTTTACAGAAACTAAAAGCACATATACTTTAGTTTATGCACATAAAATTTAGTGCAAATTGCTTGAGTGGTTGTGGAGTAATGGCTGTTGTAACTGTGAAACTGTGCGTAACCTGTAAAGTACTCACAGCAATAATGATAAATTCTGAAAAATTTAGACACTTATTTTGAAATCAAAAGAAAAATGAACCTTTATTTTTCATTTTTCTTATTTGTGGCAAAAATTGTGAGTCAAAACATTACATGTACTTCACAAGCTGGCCAATCTGATATCTGGCTTGATTTTTTGAAGTTTTATGTATCTATTGTGTGATGTCTGGCTCACAAATGGTTATCGGTTAAAAATATTGGTAGATATTGGTAGTCTAGTGTCTGACAGTGTTTATTTGACACCACATGGCATTTCACTAGTTTTGCAGTGAACGTACCATTTCAAAAGCAAAAAGTTCTCACTTTGCAGCCTATGAGCAAAACTGCTTTGGCGACACTACCACCTTAAACGGACGAAACAAGTTAAAATAAGTCAGCGGCTTAATTTTAGTCTGACCCCTTTCCAAAACTACCACTGGACTAATTTAACACGCATGCTTTACCTTAGCGTGTGGTGTATAGTTTAGTCCGTTAAGTCCGATTAAAAAGCAGTGCGCTAAAAGTTAAGTCCGTTTAATCCGGACGTTTTGAATGGCATTTTTAAGCTGAATTTTTGAACCGTTTAGTCCGATTAAAATTAAACTTTTGATCCGGTAAAGGAATAGACCCTTAGTAAAATATAGCAATTACGCTGATCTGTATTTCTGTGACTACATAGTGCATATGTAACAGATAACAGAGGGACTGCATAGTGCATAGCAAATTATAACAGTACAATGGCTTAGTAGCTTAAACGTTCCAACACAACTTTTACAAAAAGTATTGGCACCAGATTGCCTAAAATTATGCTATTCACCGAAATTAGAAGTTCTGACATGTTTGCAGAAAGTTAGGTTGAGTGGCGTCACATGGTTGAACGGCTATTGAAAAACATTTACATATTTTAACTTATATACACTTTTACTGAGTGCATAGGTAGTCCTTACTCCTTCGTCCTTTTTTGTTATCGCAATTCGTGGTGTCTTTCGTTGTGATCCGAAACTTATTAAAAAGTAGATTCAAATCTTTACATATGTAATTCACTTCCATTTGGTTTCGTAACACAGTGAGTTTAATCAAATGTTCTGCAACTTGAATGGCGGTTTTACGATCTCTCTGCGACGCTCGTAACTCTAGGATTGATAAAAACCACGTGTTAGGGTCCGTCTGGTTAAATACCGTACATCCGTGCGCGGAGCGTGTAATTTCGCGCATTTTTGTGTTTATAGAGGAACAGTTACAAACAGTTATCGTAATATTACTTATTAAAAAAGCAGTTACGCTAAAAAAAATTGAAAAATAATTGAAATTGAAAATATTTGCAAAATTGAAATTGAATTAAAATATTTCGATAAAAAAATTGAAATGGTATTGAAATTGAAAATATTTGGGCAAAAAATTGATAATGGTATTGAAATTGAAAATAATTGGGCAAAAAATTGATAATGGTATTGAAATTGAAAATATTTGGGCAAAAAATTGATAATGGTATTGAAATTGAAAATAATTCCATAATTGAAACAACCCTAATCAAAACAACCCTAATGCATGGTATTACAGTATTGTGTGTACTGTATATACAATGTACAGTACTGTGCGAAAAAAGTTCCCTCTTTGTCGGCGTACGACGAGCTTCGTCGTTCGCGAAAAGTGACGAACGTTGGCCGGAAAATGACGAAGAACATTTTTTGTGTTAAAGACTTCTGGAAGTCTATTGTAATGCCCTAAGACCAAAAAATGACGTTTGACACACATTGTCAACGTCAAACAGCTTCGTCGGTGAAAGCGGACGAGCCTTCGCGACAATTGACGAACGTTGGCCGGAAAATGACGAAGCACATTTTTTGTGTTAAAGACTTCTGGAAGTCTATTGTAATGCCCTAAGACCAAAAAATGACTTTTGACACACGTGTGATTTATACTGTTTTACATACCTTAACCTTATGCTCCGCAAACACATTTTTGGCCTAACGACGATTCGGGATAGCGACGATTCGGCTTAATGGCGAAGTTTCGGCCTAGTGGCGATTCGGCCTAGCGGTGATTTGGCCTTGCGAGACTAGACCAGACGAACAAAATAAATAGAAAACCACTGAGGTTTTTGCCTCAATAACGAAATCTGGGGCCGTATTCTCAAAATTACCTGCAGGTAAAGTTAGGCTAACTTTACTCACAGGTAACGTGAAGGTAAAGTTAATTCTGTGAGTAACGGTCAAGTTAAAATTGAAAATAAGGTTAACATCAACCATTGAGGTTAAAAATTTGCACAATACATTAACTTTAGGTGAAAAACAAGAAGAACCACTTTTCTTGCACGAATATTAACGATAACCTCAGCTATCACGTTGGCTTTAGTCACTGTTTGAAAATACGATTTTACCTTCACCTTACCTGTGGGTAAAGTTAGCCTAACTTTACCTGCAGGTAATTTTGAGAATATGGCCCCTGTATATGGCATTTGCTCATTCACAGGAACTAGACGCACGGCTAAAAAATAGAAATTTTTGGAAAAAATACCACCAGCTTAGCCTAAAGAATCCTGCCTGCTGAGCCTAGACGATGCCTTAAAATATCATAACGCACTCAAAACCATCCAAATACAAAGATTATTTTCATTTTTGAATTCAAACTTTGGCCTACGTATACGTTCACTTCCAAAAACACTGAAAATGCACCAAAGGTCACCAAAATTTAAAAAAAAGGCACTTTTTGTTAATTTTTTACACAATTTTGCTAAATTTAGGGTATGTTTGGTCGACCAGGGGGGAGCGTCCCCAAAATTTGGCCGGAGACACAGGAAAAATTTTTTTCGAAAAGTGACCGAAAAATGAAGGAAAAATGGAGGAAGTGCAATTTGAACCAATTTTAAAATAGATATTCCTTTAATTTTCCTACTTATTTCATGCATTTTTTTCTACATATTTTGCTGTAATTTTGGTTTTTGCCGTTCAACTTTCATTCTTACTTCTACACAATTTCCTTCTAATTTTGGCTTAATTTCAGTCACATTTCCGTTAAATTTCAGTAACTTTTCTGTTATTACTCAGCAAGATTTTATTTAAATTTCGGTCAAATTTCTGCCGAATTTCCTCAACATTTCCTTCTTGTTTCCTTTAATTTCAGCCATTTTCATTTTCAATCACATACTAACACAGTAACACTAATGCGTAAACTTAGTGTTTACCCTTAAGCCCGACTCACACGGTGCGTTTTTGCCGCTGCGATTTTGACGCAAAACGCAAGACGCAGGATGCCGCACAGAAAACGCAGTGTCTGAACAAACGTTGCGTTTCGCAAACTATTTTGCTGCGTCTTTACTGTTTTAAAAATATGACAAACAGCTTTGCGAATATAGTTAAAACCAACCCGTCCAGATCCACACTCCACGGCATCAAAACGCACTGAAATCGCAGGCCAAATTGCAGTCTGGGGCCTGTTGCTCAACTTTACAAATCTCACAGTTGTAACAATTGTAAGTGCAAAATTAGGCGATTCGTAATTAATTTATATAATGAATTCGTAACGAATCACCTGATTTTGCACTTACAATTGTTACAGTTGTAAGACTTGTAAAGTTGAGCAACAGGCCCCTGGCGTTTAAAGGGGCGCCCCGGGAATCAAGGATTTGGGCCGTATTTATTAAAAACAGCCAAAATGACCTATCATTCTTGAAGAAACGTTGCCCAAAATACTATTTCTGATGTTTTGACGCGCATATCTCCATAGCAAAAAATTTGGCAAAAATTGGACAATTTACTGATTTTATTCGACTTTTACACAAATTCAGCAAGTAAGCCAGTGCATCAACGCTTTTTGAGGTTTTCCAAACAGACGATACGTAAATTTTAATAGTCGTAATGAAAAATTAAAACAATTTTATTGCGTTCTGTGCAAAAAAATTGCACAAGAAACCATCTTCAGAAGCAGCAGACTCAAATATAAGCTGTGTGAATACAGAACCAATTTTTCGGCATTCGATTATAAAATACTGGTAAGATATTTTTCTACAAAATTTTGCACAATTATAGCCTTAGGCTCTGCGCAGTTGAACAATTTTTTAGTTTATTAAAATAAAGCTTGGAAAATTTTGTATATGAATTTTATTGCTCAGAGTTCGACTTCGAAAACACATAATGACATTTTTTACCCAAATCTGATATAAATGTTAAAAACCAAATTAATGTTTAACTAGAGAAGCACATAAGCTACATTTTGCTATATAAAGTGTGACTATACGCAAAGTATGAGCAGAGTTATCGTTTGCCGAAAATTAACTCACGTCTGGTGCTCTGGGAGTCACGTGACATAATCACGTGATCTGAAATTTTGCCTCCAGTGTTCCTTTGTCCCATACTACATATATGTATAGTAAAGTTTGACATTTGCCAACTTTTTTGCCAATTTTCAATGTAACCCCCGATTCCCGGAGCGAACCCTTAAAACGCTGCGGTGAAATCAAGACGCATGCGTTCCGCACTGAAAATGCTGCGTATGTTCAGACAGTGAGCTTTGCCGCATCGGCGAGAACGCTGCGGCAAAATCGCAGTAAAATCGGCCTTTAGTGTTTTTATTTAAGCGCTTAGCAAATACTAAAGGCCGATTCACACGATGCGTTTTAACCGCTGCGCTTTTGACGCAAAACGCAAGACGCAGAATGTCGCACACAAAACGCAGCATATGAACACACGTTGCGTCTCGCAAATTATTTTGCTGCGTCTTTACTGTTTTAAGGTGGTAGTAACGAATGTGCAGTGTTTTTCAACAGGCTAGTATTCAATAATGAATTAACTTTAGAGCATAATTTTTATATCGTTAGAAAGCGCTACTTTTCTTCTACATTTAAGCAAATTTTTATTTACACTTAATTTTATACTTTAAACTAACTTCTTTTTCCACTTCAATTCCACTTTATTTACACCAAAACACACAAAAACACAAAATTCAAAAGATATTAGACCCAAACACATTCATAATTTTATTATTAAATAATATATTTCAAAAAAACTTCATCAATCTTTTTATATCTCCAAAAATATAAAATTTAAAAATTTTAATTTTTAAAAATTTCCCCCCCCCCACAACAGGGGGGGCGGGCGGTAATCCCCGGAAGCTACAGACATTTACGGCGTCGTATCTTCTACAAAGTGCAATCTTTTCCAAATTTGTCTATTTTTTTGGGTGTATATATTCTTATATACGTATACATCAGGGTTGGCAAGTCTCGGGTTTGCAACCGAGACCGAGACCGAGACCAGGCAACCGAGACCACCGAAACGAGACCTACGAGACCGAGACCAGCCCTTGGGGGACCTTTTTTCAAGTTTCAATTTTAAAAATTTGAAATGCTTTGAAACGTGAAAAATTGGTAATTAAGTTACAAAAAAGTGACCATTAGGTTAGGTTGTATCTGTATGAGTGTATGAGTTGCGAGAAACTTAACATTGTAACGACCGGATGCATGAGAGTAATTGACTGTGGCAATACATAGGATTATTTTTCCGCTATTCTGTCAACGTTTGGTTATTTTTAAAAGTTTCGCACACTTCGCATGCCACAGGGCGTTTTATAGTGCATTGCAAACATATATTGGCACCTTGGCACTTGGCAGTCTGACTCAGGTGCCAGCGTGGAATCGTTTGTGCTGGTGCAGTGGTGCTATGTACTATCAAAAAAGTACTGAAGGGGCATCATCAGGGACCAGAAAAGTCTCTACCACTGACATATTTATGTGGAAGGAAGGTTTGATGCTCCAACCACTCCATAGCCCGGAGCATTTGAGTGACCTAGGTTTTTTTAGATACTTAATGTTTTGACATGCGTTTAAAGGTTGGGGCTCAAGAAATTCAATTAAACTGCAACCCAATTCGCGCTTAGTAAAGTTGTAAGCCCACAAATTACAAATCAGCTACGAACTTTTGGTAAATGATGGGCAGTACTTTTACTGTTTAACACATGTATGTTTGCGAGGTTCCACATACATACAAATGCAAGATCGCTAAGTCGGACAACCCTTTCTAGCTCAAACTTTATTTTAAAAATTCTAGCTTGATATACAAAGTTTGAACTTGAAATTAGCCAAAGTTTGCCGGTGAACTGACATTCTTCTGCAGCAGACAGGTTTTACCATTTCATGCTTGGCATTCTATTTGGAAACTTAAATTGTAAAAAATCTTCTAAAAAAATTATAAAAATTTTGGAAAATTTCAAAAACGTCAAGTCTCATCTGAAATACCGAGACCACCCTATGGCAGGTCTCGGTTTTCCAACCGAGACCGAGACCGAGACCGAGACCAGCCTAGTCTCGGGTGTATATTCTTGACAATTTTGCAAGGTTTGACTAAAAGGGGGAGGTTCAGACGGACACCCTGAAGGCCTGAACAACCACCTCCCTCTGACTCCTGACACCTGCCCTTGGCACCGCAGTCAGAATGCCATACTGGTCAATTTGACCAAATTTTTGACTTTTTATCAATATTGATGAAAATTTTTTGTGAGATCACCAAAAACGGGACCATTCAGTGACCAGTGGTCGTATGTGTGTGTAAAGACATATGTATAGAAACGGGGCGTGACTGTTGAAACATTAAAAAATGCTGTTTCGAAAAAAATTGAAAATTTTTTCACAATTGTCATTTGTCAACATTTTTTACTAATTGAAATTTTTTTGTAAAACACTGCCTCCGGCTCCGGCTCCGGCAAAATTTTACCTCCGGTCGTTCTCTAGGGGAGGGTCCTCAAAATTTGGGCAAAATTTAGAGAAATTGGCACTTTTTGCGAAATTTTTGGAAAATTTTGCAAAATTTAGGGTATTTTTGGTCGATCTGGGGCGGGGGAGGGTCCTCAAAATTTGGCCGGAGAGGCCCCCCCAAAATTTTGACCCCGTTACATGTATGAGTGGATCTACATCAAGCACTTAACATTGCGGGGTCTGGGGGCGGCAGCCCCCAGAAGTTGGTGCTCTTTTGAGGTTTTAACCATCGAAATTGCATTGAAAACTGCACTTTTGACATGAAATAAAAATATTTAGTGGATCTACAGCAAGCATTTAACAATGCGGGGGTCTGGGGGCGGCAGCCCCCAGAAGTTGGGGCTTTTCGAGTTTTAACCGTCGACATTGCATTGACAACTGCACTTTTGACATGAAATAAACAAAAATATTAAAAAAAAATATTAAACATTAATACACATTTAAGCCCATGGATAAAAAAATAGGCCCAAGGGCCAAGGGCCTATGACCTCGTATATAAACGTTATAGTCGAGCGGGGAATAAAAGTCACGTCCACTTGGAAGCCCTTTGTGTGTAGCTGCGTACATAAGAGTTGGAGTGATTATTTTTGTGCTATGGGCCAGCGTAGGCTATTTTATGGCTGCTTTCAAAAATTGGGGTTTTGCGATGATTTATGTATCGTTGCAATATGGTTTTGCCAGGTGGCTTGTTCTGATCCGTCGTTTCTGATGTGTGTTGCAATTTTAGGGCTGCAAAATGACACACGAGACGCGGATACACCATTCAAAGTTCCAAATGGTCGACTGTGGCGAATTTTATTATACACAAACTATAAATTGGCCTAAAATTGCTAATATGTGTCGTTTTTAGCGTTAAAATAGCAATTAAATGCATTTTTAACACGTTTTAAAAAAAGAAGTCATTCCCCCCCCCAAAAAAAAAAATTTTTTTGTAGCTACGCCACTGCAGATTGGTGTAATATGCTTCAAAAATTAACAAAAAGTGAAAAAATCGCAAAAATGTCATGTATGCAAAAAATATAAACATGTTTGCAGCAAAGCAAAAAATATTGTACTTTGTATTTAATTTTGTATTTTTTATCCTATCTGACTATACAAACATGTGAGACATCAATCAATTGACACAGAATATGGTAATAGACCTGGCATATATATATAGGCATGCACAAAGAAAAAAGGTATTTAAGCCGAAAAACATCAACAGAACGGAAAAAATTTAGAGATTTTTTAAATTTTGAAGGTATATACAGTTTGTCAATTGTGGAAAAGTAAACAAAATTCAGCAGAAATATGTAGGAAAATGAAGGGAAATATGACCGAAAAGCGAATGAAATATGACCGAAATGTGAAGGAAATTTGACCGTAAAGTGAAGGAAATATGACCGAAGGCGAAAAGTGAAGGAAATATGACCAAAAAGTGACGGAAATACAATAGAAATATGACTGAAAAGTGAAGGAAATATAAAGGAAAAGCATGTGCCGAAAAGTGACGCAAAGTTGGAATAAATGAAGGAAATGTAGAGGAAAAGTAAAGGAAATGTTGCGGAAATGTTACAGAAATGTGACTGAAATGTGTCAGAAAGTGAGAATTGTTATTGGAGGAAATTTAACGGAAATAAAGAGGAAATGTGAACGAAATTTTTCCTTCAATTTTCCGGCCCTTTCGAAATTTTTTATCCTGTGAGAGCCCCCCCCCCCCAAAAAAAAAATTTTTTCACCCTTTCCCCTGGGGGGTCCCCGGGGGGGGGGGGGGGGGTTGCGGCCGCCCCCCCCCCCCCCGAAATTTTTCCCGACTGAAATTTTACACAAGGGTCCCCCCTTTGGTTTTTATGGTCCGGCCGGAAAATTTTTCTGATGCGTACGCAATTGACCAAATTTGGCCTAAAAATCAAAAATTTCCCCCAATTTTTTTCAGGGGGCTGCCGCCCCCAGACCCCTGCAACTCTATGGCATACTGTTCCTTCTTATTATCTTTTATCAAAGCCTATACATGTATACACGAGTACATTATGCTGCATTTGCATGTCTACACGAGTATATTATGCTACATTTAGTTGTGTAAAACACTGTCTGATGTGACGTTCCCATCATGTGTTTTATTTTCCTGTCGGAAAAAATTTCTGATACGTCTCCAGTTGACCAAATTCGGCCTAAAAATTGAAAAATTCTCTATTTTTTCTGGGTACACCACTGGTTTTTACTACAGACTCAATTCATTGCCCTTGATATGGCTGCGGTTATAACAAATTAGCGTAAAGCTGAAAAACGCTATTATAAAAAGTCAAAAAATTTCTTCAGACCTCCGCCCCCCCCGAAATCGAAGTCTGGGACCGCCAGTGCCCGTTACATGTATGGTTACTTTATGACTGCATGTCTTATGTCTTGTCTAAATATTTACAGGCCCGGATTTTGAAGACCACTGTCCTCAAAAATTGCGAGTTCAGTTGATGTCGATCATAAAATGATTGTTTGCTGTTGAACTGTGGTCTACGCAGATCAGAATGTTTGAAGAGGAGTCATCGCAGATTAGCAGCTCTTCTATTAGAGTAAGCTTAGAATAGATTAAATGTTCATGGGCAGCTAGAAAAAGTCCGTTGACAGGGGAACTGCAACAATTTCTCCCCTGGCTACGTGCACGAAGTATATTATTATTGTACTCGGTAGTTAGTTAAGTAAGTATATAGATAGATAGAAGTAATACCTAATGAGTGGGGTCCACTGTGTGCGTGTTGGCCTTTTTATCAAACAAACCTGTGGGGCGGAGAGTGCTAGTCATTCCCATCCCATCCCCTGCATTTGGTTCCTCAGCAGATAGGAGATCACAGTTCCTGTGTGAGATAGGACTGTTTAGTCCTTAGACATTCGAGGGGAGCGATTAAGTGGGAGAGGTGTGTCGTCAAAGTCTAGTGTTGGTTGTCCTGAGTAGCATTGTTTCAGGCGATAGCGGACTCTCTTGGCGTCAGCAATCTGCAAGACTTCGCCGCTGCCGCAGTTGCATCCGATGTGACATTCAGATTAAAGGATTTGATTCAAGTAAAAGTTCAAGTCGTATTCAGTCTAATTAATAAGGAAGCCTTCAGTTTTGCACCACTGTAATTTCTGGAGACCTTATTGCTTATATACATCAACGTGCATTAATGAAAAAATGTTCCTTGGGGGAGGGGGCGTTGTGGTTCGGTGACCATGTATGGTCGTTCCTGCTCCGTCTCCCTCCTTCCCCATTGGCATTTATTTCCTCCTATCTTTTTCTGTATTTGTGTTAATAAAGCTTATATCCAGTTGTTACTAATGGTTTTGGTCGTGGAGTATATACATTTTGTTTATTTGTTGAGAACATGATTGTTGTTTAGACTGCCAAGAAGTTCAGTGAGAAGTCCAAGATGACTGTTCTACGAACTGCTGATATTGACTGTGCCATGCGTCTGCGAGGTTTAGAGGTGAGAATTTTTCGAAGCCTTTAATACCTACTATTTTTGATATCTTTTTGTCGGTATTTTTTGGAGGCATGGTTTTCGTCTTGTCTGGTGTGTATATAAAAAATGACTCTTTTTTTGTATCATTTAATGACGTGTAAATTACGTATCGAGGTCTACTTTAGTACTTTGTATATATTTAATTTCTTTGTATAATTAATTGTCGTTTTTAATATATATTTTTTTATCTAGTTAGTTGGGTCTATTGTCCATTTCAGCCCTTGTATGGCTTTTGCGCTCCTGATTTCATTCCCTTTCGCTTGGCCTCTGGCGGGGGTCGTGAGTTGTTTTTTAATGAAGAAAAAGAGTGCGATCTGTCGGCTGTCATAAACACGGCTGTGCCCAAAGTCCCGCTTCACGTCACTTTGCGATGTAAGCATCACAGCTATCTTGGGGGTTTGGTGTGTTGGGGGAGCCATATTATATTCCCCCCATTAAAAATTTGAGACTCTGGGACATACCACTGCTCAGATTTATTTTTTCTTTTTTTCACGTTTTTATGAGTTTATCCTTATAAGCTTCGAGACGAACCCCCTTAAGATTTCTAAAAATCTGGACAAGTCCCATCCACAGTCTGTGTACAAGTATAATTGGTTGGTAATCATAAACTAATGATTATCAGCTTCGGGTTAGGTCAGGCTACTGTGTTTAAGCATTATTATTAGCTTCTGTATTTATTTATTGTTTTTTAGTTGTCAAAACTAGAACTAATAAATTTTTTGTCTTTTAGCTCACTGGCTTGCCATCGATGGAGCTCAGCCGACAATTCCTGAAAATCCTGTCGCGAGTAAGCATTACTTTGTTATTTTATTTTTTGTTATTTATTGTTTATTTCTTTTTAAATTTTGCTGGAGTCTTAGACTACACTAGTTAACGGATATTGAGTCTTTGTCTGCCTATTGCAAAGCCCAAACGAGTATGCTCGTCAAAAAGGATAAACCCCTTAAACTCTTTCCAACTGATGGTTTAATAATTAATAATAATAATTAATGAGTTAATAGACCACGAAAATTTTGACTTTCTATTAAAGTTCGGAGAGGTGTCACTATCTTCGTCTGTATTCAAAAATAATTAAGTAGATAAACCAGTATTATTAATTAAAAATTATGAAAATTAAGCAATGTTGGCACTTCCTGTTTGGCAGTTTTTTCAGTGCCAACTGCGGAGGATAAAAAAGAATCCATCTCTGATGCCAAATCGAAACTGAACAAACGATTGTCGTCCGCCGAATTGGTCAATCTGAAGGAGTCTACCACTCATCAGTTGTCTGTTGTATGTTTATCCATAGAACTATGCGCAGACATTTTTTGTTTTTTTGTTATCTGGGTACCATAGAGCTTTAATAATCCGGTTTACTGGGCAAAAATCGGCTGTAACGCGCAATCCATGTCAGTGCGGTTGTGTTGATCATAATTTGTAGGAAAACAAAGTGTGAAAAACTTAGCGGCTTTTCAGGGTGTTGTCATTAGTTCTAGCCAGTCAGGCTGGTTATTTAGCGGCTTTTCAGGGTGTTGTCATTAGTTCTAGCCAGTCAGGCTGGTTATTTAGCGGCTTTTCAGGGTGTTGTCATTAGTTC
>JASANF010016006.1:0-102583 GCA_030248245.1 Trissonchulus sp. WLG1_4
AGGTTGATTCGGATGTTCGTTTTCATAACGAGATAACTGCTTTCGGTACTGTTCGATGATTCCCTTAAATCGAGCTGGAATCGTGCTTTGGCCACTGCACTGCTTTTTCACCACGAGATTGTTGGTTCCAGCAAAAGCAATTCCCATAAGGTATCCACTATGTAGTGCACATCTCAAAGTCTTCAGCACCAGCTGTATTCTTGCTCCCGGCAACGCCACTACGTCAAACATATCATTAGGTGTTAGTCCTCTCCCCTGAGAATCAGCAACGACAAGACTAAGTGGATACTTTTTTTCGCCTTGAAGGAAAGACCGAACTTCCATGAGGATTTGACCCATCTTGTTGTCGCCACACAAGTCGTTTTTGCTCTGCAGATGTTTTTGGAGGGCTTGAGCATTCAAACCACATCCCCAATCTCGATCATGAGGCGAAGCTTCCAACAACCAAGCATCCTTTGTAGCTATCAAACGATCAGCCAGTGTGGGATTGTGGCTATATTTACTTATCTGTATGCTAAGCATAACTATATACTTAGTGTTTTCCCACAAACGAGGTCGAATTTTCCAGTTGACATTGTAATTCTTCGCTCTGCGCTTACAACCTACTGGATCAGCTGTCAGCTTAGCCACTTCTTTCCGCGCTATGTCATCCTCAGCTAGGAAACATTTCGACCACTGATAAGCTTGTTCTGCTGACTCAAACTCTTCTCCTGCCAGGACTACTTTGGCGTTGTGCATGTTAGACATGAAATCGTCTTTCCCGAAAAAGGCAATCGCCTCTCTGCCAGCACCCTAAAATGCACAAACGTACAAATCATTAGCGTTCACGAAGCCAATACGCCTCTACTAATGCTGTACCGTGTTAAATTTTTAAACTGAACTGAAACCAGGACGCCTTTTTTAAAAATTTAACCCGCAAGTGCAATAAGGCCTACCAACCGCTATACTTAAAACTCCATTTAAACTCTAGCTCACAAACGAAATTGGAAGACAAAAAACAAAAAGAAACAGGAAAGTTCAGCTAGAAAGAGGCAAGAAAAAAAAAAAGAAACAAAAAGAAAGAAAAAAAAAAAAGGAAAACAAAAAGCGAGTATATTCAGGTTTCAATCGATTAACATGCACAACTTGACTGCTCGAACCATCAGCTTTTTCGATTTTGTAGTGTACTGCTGGTACTAAAGTAGTTCTTACGTGGCCATCACTGTCAGAACTTTGATGCTTTACCGGCGCAAACTTTTTTTTAATCACAAAACCATTTTGCCAACTTGGTTTTGTTGTACTTTTTGGCAGTGTTTTTAGCATTACAGTGTCCCCTTCTTCAAACTCAATGGGAGTTGCGTGTTTGTCATAGTAGGCTTTTTGTTTTGTTTGTGATGCTGCTATATTTTGTTGTGCTTTGGGATAAATATCAAAAAGGCCCTGAGTCAGCTGCTTGTAGTATGACGCTTCAGTATGGGAAGGCAATGGTTGACCAACAGTAGTATCGAAAGGCAGCCTAACTTCTCTACCGTAGACTAGGTGAAAAGGAGAGAACCCTGTAGTTGACTGAATGGCAGTACGAAACGCGAACGCTATAAACGGAAGATGCAAGTCCCAGTTTTTTTTCTTATCATCTACATAAGTTGCTAACATACACTTCAGCGTTCTATTAAACCGTTCAACTAGACCATCTGTTTGTGGATGGTATGCTGTGCTCTGAACTTTTTGGCAACCGAGAAGTTTAGTAACATTTCTGATAAGCATGGAGGCGAAGTTGGTCCCCTGGTCAGACAGTAATATGCGCGGGCTACCGTGCCGACACACAATTTCCTCAACGAATAACTTGGAAATCACTTCCGACTCTACGGATCGTGTGGCAAATATCTCGGGCCATTTCGTGAAATAGTCAACAAAGACTACAATATATTTGTGTTTCCTTCTAGTCATTGGCAAAGGGCCTACTACGTCTACTCCGAGCCTCTCAAAGGGACCACCTACGCGAATTGGGACCATTGGTGCTTTGCCGCGTGCCGCAGGCTCTTTAGTCTGCTGACAAGCCGGACAAGACTTACACCAAAAGTTTATATCTTGTCTCATTTTTGGCCAAAAATATAGCCTAGATATTCGCCCATAAGTCTTATGCTGCCCCAAATGACCAGAAAAGCCAGAATCATGATACAATTGCAACAACTCAGTTTTTAGGGCATCTGGAATTACGACTCGTAAGCCAGATCCTCGACGAGTTTTCCGAAACAGAATGTTATCCTTAACCGAAAAGTCTCTCGTATGCAACCCGCGTGGTAAACTAGTTGTATTGACCGCTTTTTCTTGCACAGCCGTTTTCATCAAAGAGCAGAACGAATCTTTTTTCTGTTCTTGTCGTATTCGTTGTTCCAAAAATGGCCCATCTGAATGCATAGCTATTGTTGCAATAACATCTTGTGACCCCCGAGATAATGCGTCTGCATTTGTGTTTTGTGCCCCAGAACGATAGTCAATCGTCATATATCCGTCATACTGCTGTAATTCTGCCGCCCACCTTTGAAGTCTGTACGATGGACTTTTAAGAGACTGAAAATATTTGAGGGGATGATGATCGGTATACACATGAAAATTCCGACCGTAGATATAAGGTCTTAACTTTCGCGTTGCCCAGATAACAGCTAACATTTCTCGCTCAATTGTAGAATACTTAACTTCCGCTGGTGACAGTGATCGACTCAAGTAACTGATAACCTTCTCTTGACCGTCCACTGATTGAGACAAAACTGCACCTAAGCCTCTACCACTGGCGTCTGTATGAATTATAAAATCTTTCCGAAAGTCGGGCAGGGCGACTACAGGTGCTGACTGTAACAAACGTTTCAGTTCACTAAACGCGGCCTCACATTCTTGCGTCCACAGGAATTTTACGTCTTTTTTGAGCAACATATGTATTGGTGAAGCTACGGTTGCCAGATTAGGAACAAATTTGCGATAATACGAAACTAAACCTAAAAAACTTTTAACTTCTGAAACATTTTTGGGGTGGGGAAACTTTGCAACGGCACTTAATTTGGAAGGATCGGGCCGAACACCGTGTGCTGAAATTAGATGTCCTAAATATTGGACTTCCGCCTGGCAAAAAGTGCATTTTCTACGTTTAAGTTTGAGATTAGCTTGCTCTAATCGTACAAATACCATCTCCAAATGCACTAAATGCTCAGAAAAGCTTGGTGAATAAACTATAATATCATCGATATATACAAGACAAAATTTCCACAGAAAACCCTCAAGAACCGTACACATGAGTCTCTGAAAAGTTGCAGGCGCATTCGTAAGACCGAACGGCATCACTTCAAACTCGTGATGTCCGTCCCGCGTGATAAAGGCAGTCTTTTGCTTATCGTTTTCGGCCATTTCTATCTGCCAATATCCGCTACTGAGGTCTAGGGTAGAAAACACAACTGAGCCACCCATAGCATCTAGACTTTCGTCAATACGAGGAATGGGATAGGTATCTTTTTTGGTGACATTATTTAGTTTTCGAAAATCTATACAAAACCTGTCTGACCCATCTTTTTTCTTCACTACAACCACCGGAAACGCCCAGGGACTATTTGATTTTCTAATAACCTTTCTGGCCAACATGTCCTGCACATTTTTAGAAACTATTTCCTGTTGAGCTTGACCAATGCGATAGTAAGTTTGCTTAATTGGTGCGCTCCCTTGAACATCAATTGTATGTTTCACAATGTGAGTTCTACCTAAATCATTATCGTTAGCAGAAAAACAGTGATTGTATTTTTGTAAAAGATTATCTAAGGCCTCCTCGTTGGTTTTTAGACTTTGTGCCGTTACTGTAGCTTGCTGTTGACCAACATAGATAGGGTTCGAACTGTTATTATTCTGATCAGAGGTGACGGAATTGTTGACATAGACAGAATCTACGCTCACAATGCTTCCTCTTTCGACAACTCCTAAGCAAACCTTTTTTTGCAGAGTTAAACTTTTGGATGACAAGTTATGAACAATTACTGGAATGCTATTATAGGCTGGAAACACAATAGCAGATTCCATCTTGCATGCACCAGTAGAAACCGCTGGCGCAAACAACAGTTCAGAATTTTTGAAGTTTTGTGAAACTGATCCTGAAACTATTGTTTCAGAGTGAGCAGGAATAGTGATAGATTTTTTTAAACAAACTGCAGCCACAGTAACATTTTGGTTGGTAAAACTGTGTTGAGACTGTGACTGTGCAGAAACTGAAGGTTTCAAACAAGGTGTTTTTCCAGATAAATCAATAATAAATTTTTCATTTGTTAAAAAATCAATACCCAGAATACACTCATGTAAACAATTAGTAACGATCAAAAATGACACAAAAAAAGGTTTGCCTTCTAAACTCATTTTTGTTGAAATGTAACCCTTAACACCAAGGCTTTCGCCTGTGACCCCGACTGGCGAACAGCAAGCTTTGCTTAAATTGGGCTTGGGCTCTAAATTTTTATAAACATCCTCCCGCATTACACTGATAGCGGCACCACTGTCTATAAGAGCTTTCACTAATTTGTTGCCGATAATAACCGACACAAAAAACAGCTTTCCAATGAAGTGCTTGTCCATAATTATGTCACTAACAACACAAACTAGTTTTTTGCAAAACGAGCAAACTTCATTTTCAGTAGACTTGCCTACGCCGAGTAATTGCTGCCCGTGTTTTGGCCGGACAGCGACCACTCGTTTCCCGACACAGAAACAGAATGAACGGGCGCACGGCCGCGACCACGTGAACTTCCACTTGAACCAGGTGTGTGAGGACATTCTCTAGAAAAATGCCCCGATTCACCGCACCGGTAACAAGAGGAGGACATGGCATTGGCGCCAGGTCCACTTCCGCGACCTCGGCCACGGCCGCGCCCCTTCTGAAAAAAACCATCTAGACGGCGTTCCAAATGGTTGACCTGTCTCACCAAAGCATCAATTGTTTCGGTCTGGGAACCGCCCACTGGCACCGAAACAGGGGCAGCAATCACCGGTTCAGTTTTTCTGTCACTAATAGTAGCAATTTTTGAAACGGCTTCGACTAACATTTGATTTTGGGCCAGTAGAGTGTCGACCTTCGACTTAACAGCCGACAGTTCAGCAGATTCTTTTTTCGGAAAAGCACTTTGCACGTACTCATGCTTTTTAGCCATTTGAACTGCATCGTCTAAATTCCTAAACTCCCTGCAAGCCAAAATTTTAGCAATTTCAGGGGCAGCTTGGTAGATAAAATGATTTTTCACCAAATCTTGCAGTTCCTTGATGGATTTAGACGGTTCAGCTCGTCGAGCATAAGAAATCAGAGCTTCCTTAAACGCCTCGACTGTCTCAAATTGACCCTGTTTTCTTTCACGCAACTTGTTCCAAAAAATTGCTTTTTCGCCAACTGACGTAAGTTTTTCTAAAAGCAAGTTTTTTAGCTCTTGGTACGGCAAAGCCTTTTCCTCCAAAGTAAAAGAATCATACGCTAGAGCAGCTCTACCGTCCAATAGACGCAACAGCATTGACTTTTTGATTTCGGGGTTATCTTGCCAGCCATTGGATTGGAGGGTTCTATCAAAACTCGAAAAAAACTGATAAAAATCTTGACCTTCTGCACCCGTAAATTTTGGTAGATTATTTGCAGTAAAAGTGAGCAAGGCAAGACTATTGAAATTGACAGGCTGTGGCGCTAGAGCTGCTCTATGCAGCGGAGCATCATCAGTAGATGATGATTCGCTACGCCGACGCCGCACTCTCCCCCTTGGCATGTTCAACACCAATCACAAAGCAGAGCCCTTGTTGCTAACCGTTTTAAAAAACAGCATCCCGAATACAAAACACCAAGTTTTTCGCAGCCGGAGTCAGCGATGGGCAGCAATCAGACGAGTTCCAGGTAAGCTTTGGCTGCAGAGCACCCGTCCGGGTCCGTAGATGACCAACAGCAGCCGTCCAAGGCAATGGCCGTCCTCCAACTGCAGCAATGTTCAAACGCAGAAGTCCAGGTCCAGCTGCAGCCTCGCCAAATTGTAGAGGGCGAGCCAAGACAATTGACGATCTTTATTAGCCGCAAGTATCAAGATCAGGCGATATATCAACTCGTAACTCGTAACCGTTCTGACCATAGAAAAACTGTAGCTGCATGCAGTTAGTCTGTTAGTCATCTTCTAGCCTGACCAGATAAGTAGTTTTTCAAAACACTTTTTTAAGTTATTTAGCTCATCACATCTTGTAAAATAGCATACTTAAAAAGACAAACCACAAAAAAACAAAAAAAAACTAGGGCCCGTATAGGTAATAATTAGAGTGTTCCCGAACCTGTTATTGAGCGAGTTCTAGACTTGTAGTTCGACGCTCTCAGCGTCAAGTTGTTTTACTGCGTGCTCTCCGGCACAGTTAGGCACCGGTCACGGATATTGAGATAGCCCGCCAGCTCACGCGGATGACATAAGACCGGGGGCCGCAGTATAACAAAGTGGCGACCGTGAACTAGGCTTTGGAGCACCTAAGACGCCTCTACGTGTGCCCGATTTTCAAAATTTTTGTTTAAAAAGTACTGTAGTTTTGTATCTCTAACCGGTTAAAAACCCGGTTAGTGGAACCAATTGTGCACAAATTACACCCCCCCTCACGAGTATAAATACTGGTTTTCCTGTGCACTTTGGGTAAAATCTTGGGATAATTTCAGCGAAATTGGAAGTAAAATTGTAAGTTTATGAATTTTATATGATTTTAGTGTTATTTGATTTTTGTAAATTGTAACGGAATTTTTACGAAATATTGTCAGGGGAGTAGAGTGTAAGAAGGGGAGCAAGTTTTGACCGCTCCTGACCCCAAAATTTTGAATTTTCAGACGAATTTCTTCCCCCCCCCCCTAAGCCTAAGCCTAAGCCTGAACTGTGATTTTTCGAGAGGGGTCTGCTGCAAAATTTAGCGACTAAAAGTAAAATCTAGTGCCAGAAACGGAATCTACGGTAGCGAAAACCCTAGAAAACACATTTTTCGTAAAATTTTCGACCGATTTTAGTCTGATTTTTCACGAAAAACACTTCAAGTTACACTGTTGGAGGACACTATTTTGAGCAACACGTACGTATATAATTTTTGAATTTTTGGAATTTTCGTTTCGAATTGCGATTTTTGGTAACTCACCCCTATTCTATCATCAAATACACCATACCCCCCTGCTCTAGTCCATTTTTCTGGAAAAATTTCCAGATTTTCAGCAAAATATAGGCTGAATAGTCTTTGTCCAGAAATTGTTGAAAATACGAAATTTCTGCACATATATCTTTAGTTTTTCAATCTATATTATCAAGATATGTTTATAATTTCTACATATTAGTTATTTTTATGCTTTCCTTGTAATTTTTATTAGAATAAGACGAATATATATTGTGTAATTTCCTGTTGTGCGTTAATTTCAAGTGTTTCAGATTATATACACTCACCTTTCAGAATCCAGTCTACCTCGGTCGTGGTCAAGTTTATTTTTCCTTTGCTGTTTCTAGATTTTATAGTAGTATTTTAATAGTTTAATTTGCTAGTGCTGATTTGTAATTAATTTTTGCAATTAGAAATTGTGACTTAAGTAGTAAATTTTGAACTAGTCGAATTTAGTGTGTTAAATATATATTTGATATTTGCTGTTTTCTATTGAAATATAATTTTGATTTTGAATATTGACCTGCATTTAGTATCCCGATTTGTTGAAATTATTTAATTACAGTCGTATTGTGTATATTTTTAGTGTTTTTCCGACTGTATTTTGCAGAAACTCACGGGAGCCAGTAGCTAGAGGATTGTGGACCCCCGATCAGCAATTCCTACGTAGCCATCGATATTGACCTGATCCACCGGTCAGGCTTTCACACCCCCCACACAACCGTGCGTAGTTCCTGAGGTATTATTGTTAGTTTTGACATTTATTTATAAAATTTTTGCTATTTTTTTTTAGCTCTGTAGCATTTCATAGCTTTGACGCCTGAGCTTGAACCCTCGAAATCAAAGCAGTCGAGGGTCGAATTTTTCCAGCTACACAATTTTCACCGGGACAAGGTGAAAATAAGTCACTAGTAGCACCCCGAACTCAGGGAAATTTTTATCTGACCAGAATTTCTACATTTTTGGCAAAAATTTTGCATTTTTCGATAAATTTGGACTAATTTTCAGCATTTTTACGGGAAACACTAAAATCGCGATTTCGGCTAAAATTTTTCTGATCAGTTTCCGAAAACGGTTTCAACTGCAAGCTAATATAATAAATTTACGGAATTTATTTTGATTCGAAGCAAAATTCGAATTTTGACCCTGTAACCGGTGAAAAGATCGGAGCTGAAAATTTACCTTTTTGAGCATTTCATTATATACATTGCAAATTTTTGAATCTTTCTGAACACAATGAATACCTCGGGTGGTGCACGAATTCCACGCACACCAGTTCGACCCAACTCAGAAAATACGGATTTAGATTCGTCGACCTACCGAGTCGACCCACTCCACTCAGAACAGTCGGCCATAGGCCAGGTGACTCTGAACGTGCCCGAGGGCACTGAAGGCACGAGTGTAGGTGCCATAGGAGGTAGGGACATAACAGGCCGGGGCGCTTGCGCCGGCCATGTAACTTTTGCAGATAACTCCTCCGATGAGGAATACCACCGCAGACTGACGCGCGAGCAAAAGCGCAAACTTGAGCTGAAGCGAGCGGCCAAACAAGCCGCCAACCTCGCGCAGCAATTGGAGTCCGCTGCCGTCCAGGGAGCAGCCACGCACCTACACAGGCCACACCAGCCGAACCTACAGTTCGCAACAGACGCAACAGCGCAAGTTCAGAGTTACACGCAACACACACAGGGCTCAGCACATGCGTTGGCTGATGGCCAACAAATAGTAGTAACGACAATTGGGTTCGAGAACGGAATTAGTACACCGAACTTGCAGCTCGGTGCATCAAACCTCCCAGTGCAAACCACCTCGCACAATGGCCAACAGCTTTCTATGTCGGCGACTACGCCAAAATTTCCAAATTTTTCGGCCACTACGCCTAAATACCCAAATTTCTGCCAACCTAAATTACTGAGTGAAGCATCTGAGCTACCAACTGAACCAATGTTCCTCTACACACGCACAAACACTACAAACACATATACACAGCCAATTTTTGCAGTCAATCAGGTGAAAGAAGCAAGCAACTTTGGGTCACAGCAGCAAGCACACACAATTCGACCTGACCCCCAGTTTCAGCACAACCCTACAATGCAGAATCAGACACAAATGTCGCAATTCCCCACAGTGCGCACACAATATGCATCAACCCCCACAAATTTGGAATTGGAGCAGGGTCCACAAATTGCGCAAAATACCTTCTATGTGGGGAATAATACGGGACTGCACGGAGAGCAGAACCAGTGCTTCTCAACATCCAAAATTTCTAATTTCGGCCCGATGCCGGGGTATATAAACCCGGGCAATTTTGGTGGGAACCCAGTGGGGACACAACAACCCCAACCCCCAGCCTACTACCCCCAGAAATTACAGGGGATGCTAAAATTTGTCGCAGATTTGCCTGTCTTTGACCATGATATCACGAAATTGACCCTGCATGAATGGCTTCAAAGCCTCACCATGCGACTGCAAATGGCTATGGTCCCAGAGGAACATTGGGGCAGAAATTTGTGCTTCAAATTGGGAGGCCGAGTTAGTCTCTATGCCTCGAAATTGCCCCAGGGGATTAATCAAAATTTTCGTGCATTGGTTGAACATTTGACACCAGTTTTCGGGGCACGAAAAATGACCAAAAATGACTATTACCGTCAGTTCATGGACCGAAGGCAGACCCGAACACACACCAGCACAATTCAATCGGCAGACACGTCCCCCAATTTTTCGAACAGATTTCACACCAAAACAGCAAAACGAGCCTAGTGTTGAATCAAAATTATTGCAAGCTATTCAAGATTTGAAATTGGAAATTCGAAACAGCAGCACGAATGAACGGCAAGTGCGAGGTGGGGAGCACTTTAGCAACGAGAGACAACGGAGCTACTCTCCAGCTCGTTCAGGTGCATACTTTGGTAGACGCGGTTTTGGTTATCAAGAACGTGAAATTCCACGGTGCAATAATTGCAATAGACGTGGCCACCTTACCCGTGAGTGCCGCAGCCCACGGCAAGGGATGAACCGCACCTCCTTCTTCGATAACCGACGCCAACCACCTGCCAACATGAGTAGACTAGGTAGATGCAGACAGAGTGATAACCGTTATGGAAATTATCCACGGAACTACCGTAGCTACTCACCCAACAACAACACACAACAACGATTCAATGATAATACACAGTATGCACCACATAAAAAACAACATGAGTCCACGCAGCTATAACAACGATGCACGTGAGCAGATTCACTACGTACAGCACAATAGCAACCCTATCATGCACGCACCACCGCAGTGGCAGCCACAACCTGTGCTCTACCCACCACAATATGTCTACCCACAGTATATACCCTACGGCAGTGCACCACCGTTACCTACAGCAGCACAATCTGAAAATAACACAGGAACGGAACAGGCTACACCAGTAGGGGATACACAGGAAGTGAACATGGTGACACATGAGTGGACAGCGATACAGCACACTAGCCCCGAGCATGTGATGCTAGATACGGAGATGCATTTGGACACTGACCAGCAAATTAGTGAACTTGAACACACATATCACGTGACTACAGGTGGAATCTCAACTAAGGTAGCTAGTTGTCAAACGGCAGAGGTGCACACAATATACCCAATGCTGTTCAAGGCTAAAGTGTCACATACCCCACACACTGTCGCTACTCACACATGTGCAGTGTCACCACCGATAATATTGATGACACCACCCGACTGTGACGAGACTGATACAAGCAATGTGCTTAAAAATCAAAAGTCAAAAGAGGCCATGGTTGACTTCGAACAGTCGCTTTTGAACCCGGATAGTCACACCGAGACACAACAACAGCGACAGTCTCGAAATAACTATAGCGACTCAGAATCACAGACTACACAGACTACTGACACGGAGACCTGGACTGATGTGATTGAGGTAGGGACAAACACTCAATCCAAACGACCTCGAAAGAAAAACAAAAAGACCAAATCAGTAGTGACATCCAAGGGAAAGGTAAACCGACCGCCAATCTTTAGAACACATACGCAAAAACGCATGCAATCACTGAATGACCGTGTCCGTGACCTAGAACAATCGCTGGAAATACTGAAATCAATTGTGCAAGTGAATGTGGAAAATGGCCCAGTCTCACACATGCAAGATATCATTAGCATTAATATTCCAATAGTGAGCGTGCAAATTTTGGGCAAAACAGTCCCAGCACTGATTGACACTGGAGCTTCAATGTCACTAGTGACAAAACGCCTGTTCATGAGCTTGCAGAAAGATAGTCAGCTATATGTGACCACCCCTCGAGTTCAGGCAGCTACATCAGCTAACATGTCAGCAATATATTTTGAAGAGGATGTGGAGCTTCCAGTTGAGTTTGAGGGACACCAATGCAAATGGCCATTTTCCATCATTCCGAACTGCACACGGGATTTGATCCTAGGATTTGATTTTCTACAGCGATACGGCTTCGTGATTGCATGTGCGCAAAGAGCAGTTAAATTAGAAGCCGACAAGATATCAAATTGGTCGCCGTTATTACCCCCACACTTGACCATGTCCATAACGACACAAGACGAAGCACGCATAGTGTAGACTAAAATAGACTTTAGGGCTACTAACGATACTAATAATATATTAGAAATTGGGTATTGGTTGAAAATTTAGAGCGTTGGAAATTCATTTTGGGTATAACTTCATAATTTTTTTTAAGTTAGAACGAGTTAGAAAATGAATTTGAAATTATAGTGGTGCTAATTGTTTTATAGTTGGTATGCTTTATCTACAAAATTTGGGGGAGTATAATTTTCAAACAAAAGGAATAATAAATTATAGACAGTGGCTAAAAATGTTTTCTTTTGGATATAGAAATTTTAAATTTAGTCCATGCGTACTATTTATTGTCTGCACATATATTGCTTGTACTGTCGGTATCACTAATAAAAACACCGTTGTGTCATCACGTGTCGTCTGAACAAAATCGAGCCAACACAATCATGGCTTAAATACATAAAAGTACAAAAAAAAAGTATAGGGTTGTGTGTCGCACTGTGTTTGTACTCATATACATCCACATCAATACTAACAATTATTTGTATACTGTTGCAGAAATTAATTATGCCATCTTAAATTATATTATTAAATGTAAATTCAAAAACTCGGAGCGGCCATGGAGTGATGGAGGAGCAAAACGGAGTGACGGAGCCAAAATTCAGGAGCACCCTTCACCACATCAGAGCAGTTTAATAACACCAAATGCACGAAAATGGCACGACTAATTAGCTGCATGTGACTGTTCAGTGTTTTAAGTTTTAACCAGTTTGTACTTTCACACATAGTTATAATATCGGCAGATAGTCCCAAATTATACTACGCAAAATACGCGCATAGGTACGAACGATGGAAAAACAAGCTGCCACTAGTAGTAAGAAAAGTGACGAAGGTCAAACAGTACAAGCGAAAGTTGTAGTCCCGCCATGGCAACCTACACACACACCAATCCCAACGGTAGCCAGTTTGAAAAGTGCGGTCACTGATGTTTGGTTTGCATGCCAGTTGCTGTCAGAGCTAGTAAGAGTGGCACACCCTGATCCTTTTGTCTTTCAAAAGATCTTGGAACAAAAAGTGGTGAAACTCACACATCCAGCGGTAGCCCAAACGGCATTTAAACTGGAAATGAAGCACACACCACCTAAGTTGGAATATATGGCGCCAGGCGTACCCCTGTTACATCCAAAAGCTAAAATATCAGTTCAGAAGGAGTACGTCAAACCAAACACACAATGGCCAAATTTTGGACAGCCAGAATACAACCGAAAGCAAAGGGTCTGTTTGTTGGAGTTTGTTGATCGAACTTTTGTCGATGCTAAGGAAGAACGGGAAAGACTGAAGAAATTGCGGAAACAACAACGGCAAGAAGAGAGAGAAGAAATTCAGGAGTCTGAGAGTCGGATCCAACATAAAACAGTAACACACATGTCACACACAACCCCAGAAGTCACGGAAGAGCCCATAACAAAGAGTCTGCCAGTTACAATCCGACAAATTAATAATGCTAACATTGGTCTTTGGTTACAAAATGTCGACCCAGTGAATTATGCTGTGATATCTCAAAGTGTCAGCCCGGTACACGAGGAAAATGAATGGGAGTTAGAGACAGTCAGATCAGAGGGAGTGAAAACACCAGGTTTAGACATATTGGAGTTCGAAGAAGGGGAGGAAACATATGAGGAGCACACACTTGAAGGGGAAACAGAAGTAAGTCCGGATACAGGTCGAATTCGTTCCAAATCACAGTCAGTAGCTTCGATCCCATTACCAACACAAACGGAAAAGCAGAGAGTAGCATCTGGAAAGACCGATAAGGCACCAGAGCAGGTATCGTGTAGTCTGGAACAGTTATACAGACAGTCTAAGGTCAAGGAAACCAAATCAGAACTGGAATCGATACAACCAGTAGTGGGTGAGGCGGAAATTCTAACACTAGCTATGCTGAGAGAAATCGCAAATACACCACCGCCACCCCCTCCCCCACTCCCACCACCTCTCCCATCTCCACCACCACCCCCACCTCCTCCACCTACCACACAAACACAAGAGGCAAGTACACAACATGGTCAGATTCTAGCAATAACATCAACGCCACTGCCATCGATCGAAACATTTCTGTCAAAAGATGTACCAACTAAGGAAGCACAAGTGTCGGTTACACCAAAAATATCACACACCAATATTGGAGTCATTCGCATGGCAATGGACAAAGTATGCCAAGAGCTAGTACCAGATGCCTTCGATGAGCATGTGACAGAAGCAGAGGCATGGCATATAGTACGAACATCGATACCGGCACCTTGGGGAATGCCAGTCCCACAGTTTGATTACATCACAGGGAAAATAAAAATACAAGTCACACACATGGAGCATGCACAAGAGGGAATGCCACCAATCCCACGGGTAGATGAAGAAGGGAAACACAGAATCGAATTCATCCGAATCCCACAAATAATGGACCGAAAATGGGTGAAACTACCCTGGAAGGGCATGCCAATTGGATTGATTGACATCGAAAAAGACCCAAGAGTATTACAGTGGCTAGAATCGGAACGCAAGCTAGAAAAAGACGAAGTTATAGTGCCTAAGTTAGGAATGGTCTTGGAAGGAGGAGTAGTGCTAGAGAACACACCAAAAATACGGGAACTCGGTGAAGTAGAGACACACACTAAAGAGATTCCAGCAATCAAACTCGACAAAACAGGTGAACTCATTAAGTTAGCAACAGAGGATGAAATCAAGGTGCAACAGGAAGAAGATGAACAGGATGTAGGCTCAGAAGGTCCATTGGACAAAGAGTTGCCAAAGTTAACACAGGAACAAGACTGGGAACACATAGGTGAGAAAGAACACAGTAAAGAAGTGGTAACAGGTCAGAATGAATACCCAGGAGTAACTAGGGACGGAAAACCCAATGGAAACCTAGGGAAAGGTTCAGAGTTTGTTGGAACAGATTGGCTGAAAGTTCACCAAATCACACACGAAGAGTATGGCCCAGAACGATGCATTAGTCTATGTACACCATCAATAAAGTCTGTGGTACGCCCATTTATGGGACCGGAAATAGCCCCAACACACGAATTTGAACAACTACAAGTGCAGGCACCGATAGTGCCTAGTGATAAGGAACCAAATACACACCGACCAAAATGGAATGACATGGATACACACCCACCGGCAGTTATCAAACGGTTAGCAAAAGTAAGTCACACACGAGTGTTGGTCAAGTGTTGGTCGTCTTCACGATGGAAAGTGCTGCAGCGGCCAATATCGAATGCCATTAAAGAAGTAAACCCAATACATCCAATCAGCGAATACATGGAGGAGCTAATCCAGCAATGGGCTGAAACAGATGAGCGAATCACACAAGTTTTGGGAATGCCCATACATATGGCAAAATGGCTCAAACAAAAGATCTTCGAAAAGTTTGCAGCACGGATTGAAATTGACATAACCGACACACAACACGATGAGACACACAAGCTGAAAGATGAGTTCGAACGACCGGTGATGGATCCACCCAGTGATAAAGTGGTCAAAGTGTATGTTCCACCATTGTACACTAGGCAGGGTCAGCTCGCATACTACCCGATGTTGTTAGAGGGGCGTAGTTGGAACACAGACAATGCATTTGTAGCGGCACTCTCTATCACACTGCCAAAATTACATCAGGTTCCAGAGTTGATGGAGTTACCACCGCATGATAAACTGGGAATTCTAGTCACACAATCGACGATGATGCTACACTATGCTGATGTTCTGCAAGAAATCTTGATGACCAAAGTGAAAGATGCCAGAAAGCAAAAGCATAGACACCCGAAAATTTTGCCATTTGCGAAAAGTGCCTACCCGATATCTAATCAATACATTGCAAAGTTAGGGGAATCGTTCGTCCCATTTGTGCACAAAGACTTGCAATTTTTCACAGCTGAGCAGGCCTACTACTACTTGAAGGCACTAGAAGGATATGGACTACATGATGTAGCAGAACAGTTAGCATGTGCCACGTCACACACACAAATGAAATCAATGGCATCTACACTGTTAGCTAGTGATAATGTGAGAGCTACACTATGGTACAAAGCAATGGCTTTTCGAACTATGTATGCAATTTGTTTGGCACGTGCACACCAGTTAGTGGAAGTCAAAGCTTTCTTGCAGAACTCAGGTATAGATGTGCTTGTTAGTGCAGATAGAAACGACAAACGCTGGAGCGTAGGGATTGCCCGAGATAGTCCAGTGTTTGATTTCATTAGCACGTTCCCAGGAACGAATTGGCTAGGTAAGTGTTGGATGATAGTGCGAGATGTCTTGTTTCCGAAAAGGCTGAGCAACGAAGACCGAAAATACCTGAGCAGAGAGTACAAGAAGCGCTTTAGAGATAAGGTCGAACCGTCACAACCCAAGTACTGATACGACGACTAGGTGAGATTCGGACAGGGCTTATGGGAAGCAACCGGAATGGTTACAATGTGTTGTTTGCTCTAGTTGCTGCTTATATGCGTTGTCCGGCAAGTAGGTCGGCGGGCAACATAACTAACCGGGATAGTTATCGACTACGTTTTGCCTCGGGCGGTTATGGAACCCGCCGTACTGTTATTGATACTCGGTGTTTGAATTGGTGATCAATGTAACCTAATTGTGATTATTAGTCTGCCGAAATCGGGATGGAACTCGGATGCGTTTAGACCTAGTTGAGGCAGAATAAGTGTTACTGTTTATGTCTACTAATGAACTACTAACTAACTAACAGATTATATACTAGAACTGAGATGGAAACTGTTAGCGGTTAGACTCGGTGAAGGTATTTCAACAATTAGTTAGTAAATAACATCGAACTTGACTCACGGCTGACCAGAACCGGGATGGATACCTATAGCGGTCAGACCCAGTGAGCAGCCGAATTAAAAACCCGAACTGTGACTGATAATAACCCCGAAATGAATCACTGAAGCTTGGATGGATAACGTTAGCGTTTTGCCCTAGCTGAAGTATATAAACGAATAAATTATTGTCGAACTGAATTCATAATTATTATGTGTGCGTTCAAGCTAAAGTTCAAAATTATAGTGACAATTAGGTACGGACGAAGATATGTAGCGGCAGAATGGTTACCCAATGAGGTTTGCTCCGCTGCTATGTAGATTTAGAAGTATCATGGCATGACGTCAACAAGCTAGGTAGTCACTGAAGGCGATGGAATGGTTATCGCGTGCGATTTGCTTCGTTGCCTGATGTGAAAGAGCAATTAGACTGAACCAGGCACGGAAGGTACTCTGTCAGTAGAATGGTTATCGGTAGCGTTTTGCTCTGCTAACAGGGTATGATAAGCTTTGGGGAAGTCAATAGACGTCTCTTTGTCATACACGGCATGTCACTTATCATTTCATTTTGATTATGTGGCCTATATGTTAGTTGCATGTTTTGGATCCTCTCGGTCGAGTTACTCTCGGGTAGCTTGGCTTATAGAGGACACCCTAATTTGTAGCAAATGTAGGCAGAAGTGGAGATATAGTGCATGATTTTCATACAGTAGAAGGTTGAGGTACGTTCAGCTGGCTATGCCGTGGCCAGTGTGCTGAGACCGGATTAGTCCAATGAAATAGTGAAAATTGACGCATGAAATATATATTTTTGTCTAATAAAGTAATACTGTAATTATGTAGATACTAATAAAAATTAGCGCTAACAGCTGTGTTTTTGATACTTGCCATTATTTTGATTTCTGCTATTTTGATTTGGTATGAATTTTGTTTCTTTCGTTTAGTAGTTTTTGTCTTGAAGTGCCTGTAGATAACGCCAATGTATATGCTTTAATGTTTTAGAGTCTATCATAGATCTTATTTTCGTGATAATCTCACTTTTTCCTCGGGTAAATGTGTATATTTTCGGTTGTTTGCTATTAGTCACTGTTAGTAGTCTATGTTCTTCCTTTTCTTTTTTTTAGTTTGGTTATGATACTTTGTGTTGTCATGATTATGCTCTACTCACTGCCATTTGTATTTTGTGTTCTAATTTTTGGTTTGCAGTTTAGTTTTGGTTATAGTGTCTATTTTACTAATTGCTGGAGCTAATTTGACCCACCTTTTTGGTTTACTAATTTTAGTAATGTATTTTGTTGTAGTATTTTCAGGGATAACAGCGACAAAGGCCAACTAGTGGATCTCGCAAGTAAAGTTTATGGGTAACACATGGGGTTTAAAGTACACAGTGGAAATTATATGGGTATATATATTTTACATATTTTGCGCACACATTGACATCAGTAGCGGTCCCAGCGAAAAATGAAATGCCTGCCAGTGAGGCGAATTTTCTCTGTATACGTATGAGAGGGCGCAGCCCAGTATAAGGGACCATATAATGCACGCACCAGTATCATACGTGGGGTACAGAAATTAACACCGAGAGGACACACTGTATGAGGCAGGCATACTACGTCGCAGAGGGCACCACACACAATCCCAAGAGGGGGGCATACCGTTATGGCTGTGTAAGCCATGCCGGTAGGCCTCACGAACGGCAAATCCTAAATTTACTCAAATTGAAAATTTGTTTAAAACCTCAAATTTAGTATCGAGCTCAAACAGACGTGAACTGGGTTATAGCGAGTCTGTGTGCCGCTATCTGGATGTAAATTATGTGGTCAAACAGTATAAAATTTGTTAATTTTAATTTATATTTAATCGTGTTCCGTACTAGTTAATTATGGTTTAAATTGTGGTTTGCTTAACGTGTTTCTGCGGTATGTTAGTGGAAAAATATATTATGAATTTTGAAGTAGCAACGAGTTATTTTTGTTCAAATTTATTGAAGGCGAAGTCGAAAGGAATCAATGTGATTAGAAAGAACTGAAATAAATTAACGAAATTGTTGATGGTCTTTGGAATATGTATAAGAACAGAAAGCGGCCACAGCTAATTGGTTATAGTTGTTTATTTAGAGCAAATTGAGTAAATATATATGCAGAGTTCACAAAATAAATTGTTACAGTATAACCCAGAGCACGGACTGAGGAGTAATATTTGGCTTGGTCGCGATCCTAAATTAAATTATTAACACATTAAGTAGTTGGGTCACCTTCTGTATGCTGTATTATAATAATCTTAGTAGTGGTTAACATCTATTTTGACATATATTCATATGATTTCAAAACTTAAGTGGCGAGCAGTGGTTAAAATTCTATTTGAATTTATTAATGAAAATAGTACAAAAGGCAAAGATGAGGCGTTATAAATCATAAATTGTATAAGTAATAGAGTGCTTGTGTTTTGCATAGTATGAAATTTAGGTGCTATATAGCGAGGTGCCGCCTAACCCTTGGTCCCTAGCCTGGCTCAGTAACATGTCAGTCATCACTCTACAGCAGAGATCGTTTATTGCAGCAAATAATGAAATATTTCATCAGAATAGTGTTAGAAATTTTCATCAGACCCCACCCAATCGTTGACTGTAACGGCCTATTATTGTGTGGACCCCAATCCGGGCAGAGACTGTTTTGGCCGTGTGTTGCGTAAGAGACTGGACCGGTGGCCCAAGGACGAGCCCTGCTGTGGGACGTAGAAGGGGCAGCCGGCCGACCTGCGAATCGAATGCTACAAACTGCTACTTGTATGGGAAACGTTCGGGGGAAATTTGACTCCAGTAAAACTGCTGATTTAGTGGTATCTGCGAACCGCCATCAACTGTCGAGCTGCACAGACTCTCCACCGTATTCACCGACCGTCGGTTGCTGAGCCACCCCCAGATCAACTGGAGCCGTGATCCTATTTGACTGTTCTTGTGTTATGCTCAGTATGTCCGTATCTATGTATCCGTAAAGGGGTCGCAACCAAGTATGTAGCTAGCCCAATGGCCTTGTATCTGCATTGTAATTTGTGTGCGAATGTTTGTATGTTCGTGTTGTTCTCCTTTGCTTAATCTTTGTGGTGATCGCCGGGGGCGATATGGTTCTAGAAAGGGTAAAGATGTGTAGAGCAGAGCATAAGTACATAATGCTAAAGATACCAGAAGTGTCACCTGTAGAAGGCAGAGTTTTAGGTAGCCAAGTGAGTGGCGTACGCGACGGGTAATTAGCTACTACCCCGAACGTTGCACTTGTCGACATGTCATAGACATAAGGCGTACGTTACGGAAAGCAAGTGCAAACTCACTAGGAAAGGCACCAAAACATACACTGTTATATGTAGCCATGGCAAAGTCAGTAAGTCAGAAGTAAAAGGAGATCTCCAAAATTTAGTACGTAGGATTTAAATCGAGTGCGCACTCAGACTAACACAAGTATGTATGTATTAACACCCGTGTCGGACGGCCGCCGACCGGACTTAGTATGAATGTAGGTATGTATGGGAGTACAAGGTAATTGGGGTAGTTACACACACTGTTTCACACTCATACGGTATGTACTAGCACTCAGGACTTTTTGAATCCAGCGATCCATTTCAATCTGCTGAGACCTCCAGGATTGGGGGGCACTAAATTACACATATTCACACCTACTTCGCACCTAAATTCGCTGTAATAGTTGTTATTTTTCTGCTTGTTATAGTATAGTATAGAATAGTTTCAAAATAGTGTTTCATGTCTTGTCTGGATCTAGTTTTTATGTCTGCTCAAAATTATTTGTTTGTTCAATGTTATAATAGTTTGTGCCTTACTTTTGCTATTGTGTAAATTGCAATTTTTGATCTCTTTTGTGTTTCATAGTTTTATAAATTTTCGTTTGAGAAAATGCCTAGGTCAAAAGGGCAGGACCCGGTTTAGGATGTGCTGGGCACTCCAGAGACGTCGTACCCGCACAGGGGGGCACCTGTTGTATATTCAGGGTCCCACCCTTGTTGACCTAGCCATTTTGTTATCCATTTGGCATTGAGTTTATATTCACGTTTAGTTGCCATAGTAACGAGCGCGCAACTAAGCCTAGAAGCTACACATTTAGTCGTTATTTCAAGAACCTAAATTCAGTCTAAAAAGGTATTTTAATTACATTCTAATTATGTTTCGAGTTATACTCTAAAAGGGAAAACTTATTCTGAGCGTGAAATGGAAAGTTTGAATTAGTATCAAAAGAAGTGCAATGCAAGCTAGCCGGTTGGCTTGAGGGGAATGGGGAGTCGGTCGGGGTTCAATCTCGGGGGAAATTATAGTTTTTATGGGAAATAGCTCTGATTTGCAGACCGACGCTCGAGTTAGACCGAACCTTATCGTTTCTATTGTTATTATTAGTCATTTGGCCCTGATTGTGAAATTGGTTCCACTGTACAAATTTCGTATTTGCGGCTCTTCAATAAAGCCTTATTTTTAGCCTTGTGTTTGCGTGTACTGGTTTACCATTTGTTCTTGTGTTCGTGTTACTAGGGCCCGTATAGGTATTACTTAGAGTGCTCCCGAACCTGAGTACTGAGCGAGTTCTAGACCAGTGATTTCGACGCTCTCAGCGTCAAGTTGTTATTACTGCGCGCTCTCCGGCACAGTTAGGCACCGGTCACGGATATTGAGATAGCCCGCCAGCTCACGCGGATGGCATAAGACCGGGGGCCGCAGTATAACAGCAGTGTGCGAACTGAGAGACCTATGAGAAAAAATGTTATTTATCTGAGGGCGTTGCAACACAAACAGTTCAAAAAAATTTGCTACTTGCCTGATTCTGCTGCACTGACGTTCAAAAATTTTATAGATGTCTATGTTAAAGATTATGTGCTGTCATGAAAAGAGCATGGCGGCAAAGCAACTACATCTGAGCGTAAATGGTTTAAACATAATTCTGTTGAATTGTTTGAACCTTGGATTGGACACAAAATAAAAGCTTAACAATTTAACTGCATTTCTTATATTGCCAAGCATGATTAATATCATAAATCATTGCAGCGTAACTGGCAACATACTGTATGACTTTTTGAACTCAGTTGCGAGGCTTAGGGGGTAGAAACATATCTAGGGTATGGAAAGAAATATATTTTCCAGAAATAGGCTATGTAATATTATATACTCGTCAAGACCAGTAATACAGGTGTGCAGTCAATACAGTTTATAATATATAATGTACATAACTACATAAAATTGATAGAGAAGAAGTTAGTTAGTAGTTTTGTCATTAGCCTTCGGAATTGCACAATCTAATTGGAACAGGTGAACGACCGAGTAAAAAAGTTTGCCTGTTGGAACCCTAGTTTGCAATTTACTCTGCTTAATTGCCTGCTATTAAATTGAATTATCGACTGAAATGATGAAACTCTGCAAAATTACATAACATATGCATTTGAAACTAAAGTATACTGAAAAGCTTGATAAAAGAAAGGTAAAGTACGCTACCTCCACTGCCAACAGGTTATTAAGAAAATCATAAAACAGAATGCAACAAACGCTCTAGGGTTCATTCCGAAGCTACACATAAGTTATTAATCATCACATGTTCTTTTATAAATTTAAAATTCTGAATTCATGGATGTACTACGTATTTTACCTAAACTCATGAAACGCTAATAATTACTACATAAATGTATTAGTATTTAGGCTACTCATATATTCAACTATATTTGGTTTGTATGTATTTAAAAAATTTAGAAACTTTACGGAGTTGTAAATTTTTCTGCAGAGCAGGTCGTAAAAATCTAAAGGGTAAACCACCTCACCTAGTCAAGGCTGTAGTGAAGCACAGCAGTTTTGCGCATAGTTTACAAGAGCAAACACTTCTTGTTTTTAAATTTTATGATTGCGTCATGAAATCACAGCAGTTGCGGTAATTATGTCATGTGTTTTCTACAAAATTGTTGAATTTATAGTGTGTGAGATCAACACCTGAGCATTGAAACTGAATAAGTTCACTGTACGCATGTAGGGGCGAAGCTGATTTCTCATGGGTAAATTAAGCAGAACTTTCACTCAGCGAAGGAACCTTTTCCCGTTTTGGAGCCTGCTTGTTTCAAATGCGAATAAATTTTTAAAACATTGAATTGCAATATTTTGCGACCAAACTGCAAACTATATGCTGCAGCAATTTTGCTAAAAACATGGCAGCTTCATATACATTAGTATTCATTCGATTTGTGATTTTAAACTTTTTTACTGTCTACAAACAACGAGGAGATTACGGACGACGTGACACCTTTGATCTAGTATGTAATGAGAAATAGAGCATACGAAACTTGGGGGCTGTGGTAGAGTGGTTAGCACTTTTGCCGTCGACGCGAGTGGCCCGGGTTCAATTCCAGGCGCCTCCATGTCTTCCTTTCTTTCTACATTAGGGCCTCTCATTCTTTTTACAGTTATTCCAATTAATGTATAAGCCGTAGTCGTTACTGCTTCACATTTTGCAAATATCTTGTTCCCTGCATCAAGTCAGTCTACAATCATCAGTTTCAATAGAATTTTTAAGAGTAATTTACAAATTGATTTATTTATCGTGAAACATACCACATAATTCATATAATTTTGCATCACCAATTTACACAGACAAAAATCAAGACTTGGGACAGATACGTTAGTAAAGAAAACAAAAAACAAGTAGAGTAATACTTCATGATAGAATCGTGGAGCTTACCGAATCAGGTCACATCAATCAGATTTTGCATTGTGTACACTCATAGTGGTAAGAAACGCGTGTAAGCGAACACGAAAGTGCACTTTTGGTGCTATAGCGCTTTTTCAGGCCTTATATGTAATTTATTAAAAAGTTTTGTATTTTTTGCTACGTATCTACTACGATCCCTGAATAAACAAAAAAATTAAATTTATTTTCAAACTTTGGTTTGTGTAAAACTTTGGTTTGATATAAAAAATAGCGCATACAGGAAAACGATAGCGCATCAAAGTGATATAAGCGCTTTTTTTGTAGGCTTAACAAATAGCGCTTATAGCACCTTAAATAATGCGAATTTCTTAAATTTAAGGTATATTTTTTGAAAGTTTTTAAATGTTTACTACTACCCAGGCAACTACTTAAATGTTCAAAAGATGATGAAAGCTGCTTTGGAGAGAGTTTTGCTATTTTATCAATCAGTTGTGCCTACATTTTGGCATGTAACACTTTTTTGTTATTGTTATCATTGTGATAACTGTTCAATAAATAGAAAATTTTCTATGTCTAACGCTCTATTTTTCCTTGGGCCCAATTTTTCGAAACAAAAGTTCTCCGTTTAAGTTCTCCGTTTTTATAAACCCTGCGTTCAAGTTCTCCGTTTAAATGTTCTCCGTTCAAGACTTTCCGTTTAAATATTTTCCGGAGCACAACGGAGAACTTCTAAACTGAAAAAAAAGAAACGGAGAACCAAAACGGAGAAAAATTTACCAAAAAACAGGTCTTTTATTTTGATTCTGGACAATAACACTGAGCTTGTGTTCACCTTTTGTCCGTTGGTTTGTGTAACCGTGCTTCAGTCCAACAGCGCGGGAGTCACATGTGGTTGGCAGTGTTTCTTACGTTAGTTCGGATGGGTTCAGTGTTAAATTACATGGGCAGCGAAAACATCTACTTTATGTGCAATACCATTAGAGATTATGGAACGCAAAAAAAAGTGAACGACGGAATCGAACTCCCTGGCATCAGTTGGTACCTCGAACGCGCTACCGTCTAAGCCAACTAGCTTGCAACGGTCTTGGAATAAATGTGTTGTGAACCAATAAAACATTATCGTTGATTTTGTCGTGACAGTTTGAGGATTTGCGTGATCAAGCATTATTACTGAACAGAAATGTGATATTAAACTTAAAAACTTAAATTGCGAATATTCAAAAAATATTTTTTACAACAAAAAAGTTTTTTAATATATATGTTAACCTTAACATTGGCCGAAAACTTCAAACTGAGAATCAGATTTTTTGCAGATAGACTGTTGTTAAAGATTTTTATCTATCGTTTATCATAGCCGAAATAGCTCAGTTGGGAGAGCGTTAGACTATAGATCTAAATGTCCTTGGTTCGATCCCGGGTTTCGGTCGCAATTTTTTGAATCAACATTACTGTTTTTAATAAATCATTTTGCCAATTTTAGGCACCGGCCCCAGGAAGGCTTACCGTATAACGAGATACCGCTGCACAACAGGTTTTAACTGACTTCTGGTCAGTTTACTTGAAAAAGAATGCTTAACGTTTACTGAAGCTTTTGCCGCAGATTGGGCTTGTTAAGAGAGCTGTCAACTACAACCTATATAATTGAAACTTTGCCCACGAGTAGAATATTAGTATATTTAGTTTGCACACTTTTCTTAGCTTTTAATATTACATTACAGTATGATATTTATGTAGTTAAATTGATGATGATTAATGATCTTTTAATAGATAATTTCCAAATTTTTCATTCCAATTGTGAATGTATATTAAAAGTGTATCTTCTACACATGCTGAAAATACCCACGTTTATCGCAGCGCACATTAGTTTCAGTGAATTAAAAGTTGCAGACAGTTTAAAATTAGAATTAGTTGCAGTGGGGTTTCTACTAACACCTCTGGTTCAAGTTCAGGTTCCGGTTCCAATATAACTAATCCGAAGACTACTCATAGGTATAATATCGTGTAAACTAATAAAAAAATCATGTCTGAATCTGTGACTGAAAACTAATATACAAATAAAAGTTTGCACTGTGCGCTTTCTGGTGCGATAGAATAACGCAAACAAATAAGTATAGGTCAAGTACGACTAAATATTTGTTGGGAAATGCTTTTCCTGCGGAAAGATTCAGTGGTTTAGCTCGGTAAAACTTGAGCACAAAATCAAACAGTAAACCAAACACTATATTCACAACTACTGGTATCGCTAAGGATATTTGCAGTATACACAATTGTCGGTTCAGGTTATAGCTTTGGCGAGACGATGCATTTTGAGACTGAATTTCGCAGACATTTTTTTGTTTTTTAATTAAACCTACTACAATCATTACCGTTATAATTGAAATCGCTAAAGATTTACTGGCCTCAACTATGAACATACTATTTAGATAAACATTAACTTCATATTGAACAGATGCACTGGTTTTTAGTGCTGGTATTTCACGTAATAGTGATGGCATGTAAGCGGGGCAAGTCAAAAGAGCTATAACAAAGATAAACAGAAATGCTGTACGCCTGTTGTTTATTTTTGGAAAGTACATCGGCAACCACAGGGCTACCATTCTTTTTCCTGCTGCGCCACAGCGCAGCAGGCTTCTTTAGAATGAGGTGAGCGGAAAATAACGTGCAACTAAATGAGAATTCTGTGTGCGTCTCTGTGCATTTTTATCAGCGTAATTGTGCGGTTGCAGGTGAGCGTCAGTGTGCGTTCCAAATGTGTCTGTTCTACAGCTCTGTTCGTTGTTTGTCTATGTGTCATTGTAACTACCTTCGTACGTAAAAGCGCGTACGTAACGCACGGCTAAAGTACACACAAAATCCGAAGCTCATTTGCATAATATACATGAGTATGTTTAAACACAATGAAATATTAGTTGCAAAAATTGTTTATCACCAATTTAATATTCATAACAGTCGATATATTTTCCTTTGACTGATTACATAGTAAACTTGCAGTAAAGTCTCACACAAGTCTCACTTTAAAAGTTCATCTCACATTATTCACATAGTCTCAATTATCCACTGTTCACAGTTCACTTAAGGCGTAATTAAGAATAAAGATAAAATGAAATTTATCTTTGGCACGATGTCACAAACAAGACCAGTACCACTACAAGAGCCAACACAAATATGTATGCTCAGAGAGATACTCAGAGTGCATTTTTGCGGCAAGTACGGCGTTACTTGCAGCTTTTAGAAATGGCAATATCAATGCACCCAATGAAATTGACTTCAGTATTCCAATCATCAAGCATACGAAAAGCTGCTACATAGTCAACGTAGGGGTAGGGACCGACATTTAAGGCATAAATGAGCTTCCAAAAGTTGCCCAAATGCATCATTAGTTAACAAATTTTATATCAATGAGCAGTTGTCAGAGATTTATGGATGACCGGTTGACGCAAACATATGTATGAATTAGAATGGTCATCAATGAAACGGGATTGCAGTAACCCATGTCAGAGAGCAATTATGTTATTGCAAATATTGCTGTGTGCAGTTTTGCAGTTTTTTGATGTGGTTCGAAATCACTGATTTTGATTCTCACTAGCATGGCTATACTGCGACTTTTAATAAACTAAACATGCAGTTTAATGCATGAAAAAAAGCTGCAACTATCAGTTGATGACGATATTACTTCGTGCAAATGACTATCTGCTGCGCAGCAGGTTTTGGTTCACAGAGTGAAAATATAGGTTTGATATTCTCAAGCTCCTTTTGCATTAGGCTTTGCTTGTTTACGGAAATGGCCAGTGTGAGCATATCAGCAGCAAGCGCCAAACCGTTGATGATACTTATCATGGATATATAATCTGGTCTATTCTTTTCACTACCATCTTTTAGAAAAATCATCCTCCCAATCATAGTACTTAACATGACAATTTCTACAACAGCTATAGTTTTGTGATACAGGTAGCTTGGGCTGTTAAGTTTTTGGCTTCGAAAAGTAAACAGTATCAAAATGTATCCCAGGAATCCTACAGGGCTTAGACACATTGTAATCCAAATGCTGACTACCACTGCGTCATATTGAGTTGCTTTGCGGTAGCTCGTGAGCATCATGAACTGTTCTAGCTGCTGTTCGGTCCAATTTGCCATTTAGACTGTCTAAAATATAGTAGCATAACAGTAACTCGCATTAAAAACACAAATAAATAACAAAACTGAAACATTTTCACGGTATATTGATGTGAAAATTATTAATGTAAAGCGTTAACCATCTCAAAGGCAAAAAATAGATATGACACTTGATTTCTGTACCTTATTTAACGTTATTTATTTTTATTGAATTGTTAGTATATCATTTATATTTATGATATGCTGATTGTTCAAAAATGTTTGTTCTTTAATAAAATTTTGGGTTAAATTGGCTTTCCCTATTTCTTTGAACTATAATCATGCTTTTACTTAAGATAAGATCAGATAAATGCTTTGACCTTTCTAAGTTTAAAAGGGATTTATGTCCTTTCTAGATTATCATAGGGGTTATTATTACAAAATTTAAAAGCTTCCAACGCTAAATTAAGGATGGAACTATGAAATTATAACAAAGTAAGTCATGAATGTCTTTCAGGCTTGAGGATTAAATTTATGCAAGTACCGATTCAAATAAGCATGGTAGCCGTCTAAACCGCAAGTTACGTTAAATTTTAATTTTGCAAATTTGTATCCAAAGGTATTTGAAATTTCTTTGTGATGCTTCTACAACCTCAGTATCAGTTTCAATTATTCTTCGTAAATCTGATTAATAATAGCAAGAGTACATAATGGGAAGAGTATGACACTCTTCCCATTGGCCAGCTTGGCAGCGCGGTAGATGCGTTGCACAATAACGGCCAAAAAAAGACCCAAACGGGACCCGGTCTCAAATGGGTACCTGGTACCCAAACGGGCCCTCCAGGTACCCAAACGGGACCCAGGTACCCAAACGGGACCCAGGTACCCAAACGGGACCCAGGTACCCAAATGGGACCTCTTTTCAAATCTACCAGCCAATCAGATTGCAGCAGCTTTTAGCTCCGCCTAAAAACAAGCTACCGTAATCCCGCGTGCAGCAGCATATGCGACGTTGCTGAAAATGCTCTTTCTAGCATTTTTTAGTATTTTTCTGCCCCAAATACTTATTATAAGTGTCAAGAAAGGGAGGGGGGATTCTTACCGAAAGAAAGACAGCATCATCATCAGAATGACCCAGGGAGGATTCGAACCACCCATCTCTGGATCTGCAGACCAGCGCTCTACCGTTGAGCTACTGGGCCGACGATGAGCTGTCGTAAATCCCTTTAAGTACTCTAGGGGGCCTATCTTACTTCACATCCCTCCCCTTCTAGTAAACTTCGGCCCGAAGTTTTTTCTTGGGCCGTACACTACCACTATCTATGGGGCATGCGAACCCGGGGTGGAGGAGCGCCGGGAGCCGTCCCGATTATATTACCTTTTCTTCTTTCTTCTCTTCTCTATAAGGCAAGTGCCGCGAGGTCCTTTTTTTCTGGCCTCATCTTCTTCTGCGAACACTGCCCGGGACTGATAAGCTCTCACTCCTAGCCGGGACAAGGAGTGGCTCCACTGCAAAGCTACCTCGGCGATAATTCCTCCATATACTCTCACCACCACTCTGCCAATGCCACTCAAGGGGGTATGTCCCCCCCAACAACCCATACCTAACGCTACCTGACTCAGTTCTGCGACCAGGAGATTCCAAGGTTCATCCTGGCACAGCCTCGCCATGTGAAGTTTTAGTCACTATTCCAGGTCCGAACCGAAGTGTCTCCGTCCTAGGCCGAAAGATAGGGCCACAGCTCGCTCACTACCCAAAAACTACCCAAAACCCACAGAAACTGCGTAAACTACTAACAAAACCCTAAAAGCACGATGAAAACACAATAAATACGAATTTAAATGGTTTAATAGTAAAATAAACGCAACATGGGGCAGATATAAATAATTTGGGGGCAATACAAATAACAGACACAACCCGCCGGGAAAAACCAACCAACCGTCGTCGAAGTTCGTGGCTACTACCCTTTACTAAGCCAAAGGCATAGCGAAGTCTACTCACGTTTGTGAATAGTATGACCGTTCATTTAGATGTTTTAAATAGAAGTATAAAAGAACTAGTTTAAAGGCCTATTCACGTTCGTGACGCATACTTCACATAAGACATAAACAAAGTCTTAGCAAACTGGTGGAACTTAACCTAGTTAAAACTATTGTATATTTTTTAAAAATAACCGCTGTCAAAATGCTCACTTTTTGCCTTTTTTATGCCATTTTTCAGAAATATATATCTCAAATCATCTGCGTCTTTGTTATTTGGGTCCTATAATAAGTCTTTAAGGCAGCAAAATGCTAAAAATTAATAAATACAGCATTATTGGCTTATATACATATCAATTACATATGCTGCTGCACGCGGGAATACAGTAGCTTGATTGTAGGCGGAACTAAAAGCTGCTGCAATCTGATTGGTTGTTGGATTTGAAAAAAGGTCCCATTTGGGTACCTGGAGGGCCCGTTTCGGTACCTGCAGGGCCCGTTTGAGTACCAGGTACCCATTTGGGACCAAGTCCCGTTAGGGTCCTTTTTTGGCCGTTATTGTGCAACGCATCTACCGCGCTGCCAAGCTGGCCAATGGGAAGAGTGTTATACTCTTCCCATTATGTATTCTTGATAATAGATGATTAACACAGAGATAATATAGATTCATTGATTAACCGCTCTGTGAGCTCAACGGTTTAGTTGAGTTCGAATAGCCGTTGAAATATTTATACACTTGAACCCAAATGTGTTGAAAACAATACTGATGCTACAATCAAGTCTAAGGATTGTGTTTAACTCAGCAGTCCTTTTTCAAAAGACGCTGTGTGACTGAAATTGTTATTATTCCTTCTAGATATATAATTACTGTAACGAAGCCAACTCAACTAAAGCCTGAAAATGAAACTTTTGTGTCAATCAGCGCATATAAATAATTGGTGAATTCTGCCCTTTCATTAAACTTCCATTAAAGAAATTAAATGCTTAGCATTTAGTTTCTTTTTGTTATATTGAAGTACAGTGTGGTATGTGAATTGGAGTTGGAATTGAAATTAAATTGAAAAGGAATTGGATGTGTTAAGACAGTGGAAGTCAGCATTATGGTCCGGTGAAAAAAATGGGGGTGGTTGAAAGCTCAGTTTGTATTTCACTGAAAAATGCTGCGCATGCCCCTCCGCAACTAATGTTGCCTAACAGGTGTTGAGTTTTTGCTGTGTGTTGCCTTGAGGCTTCAGGTAGATTGCCTAAGTCCTAGACCAAAGTGTGACTCCCTTGACTAGAAGATAGGGCCTACGTCGCTCACTAAGCCTGGAAAATTACGTAAGAATTAAATCTACACTAAAACCTACGCTACCTGACCTAAAAACACAGAAAAACCACGAAAAACTAGTTAGAATATTATTTATTAATCAAAACGCAACATTTGGGACAGATAGAGATAAGCGGGACAGGGTATCAAAATAATTGGCCGCAGCCGAAAACGCAACCGACCGTCGTAGAAATTCGTAAGAAAACTGTGCCGCCTTTGAGCCAAAGACTTTACATCAATTTGTCAAATGTGAATACGTTGAACATTTGTTATTGTAAAAACTTCGTTAGACGTAATTTTGACCGTTATAAATACACTATTCACATTAATCACATTTGTTGGACATACTTCACACAGGACAGTCATATTGATTCCACTGTTTTGGCTCCAATAGTAAGATGCCACCAACAAAAGTACTGCTTGTACTCAACAGAGCTACATTTACAATACATTGCAAAAAATGTTGCAAAAAAATTGAAGCCCTAAGTCCCGATTTTGACGTTAAACCACCTCGCCAAGCCTTGATTTTATTTTTTCAAGCTTTAAAGAATAAGATTTTGTTAGGATTTTAAGCCTTGAACTTATTTTTTATTTATTTTCTATATATCAATCTTGACCTTAGGGCACATATGTTGAACGACAGTGTTTGTCTCAATCGGAAATAAATAAATAAATGAAGGCGCTAGGAATCGAACCCGGGCCGCTTGCGTCGACGACAAAATGCTAACCACTACAGCTAAGTCATTATTTAAAAACAAGAAAAAGACAGGAAAAAGAAGTCTTGCATTTTCTTGAAGAAAAAAGAAAGAAATTTATAAATTATTATTGATCAAGAAAAATACAAAGACAGAAACTGAAGAAAAAAATGAGAAGAAAGAAAAATTGACCAATACTGAGGGTTTTCTCCGGTTTACTCCTAACCAAAATGGGTTTTTGTTTAAAGTTTTTTAGTTTTTGGGCTGACACCTGCTCAGCCAAACAATTAAGTTGATTACTAAAAAAATCATAACATTGAAAGGTTAAGTAATAGTTCAGCTAAATTGAGCACGACGAAAAGTTATAATTGGAATTGATTTACTATTAACACATAGCATCAGTTTCGAAGATACATTTTCTTCTGTACATGTAGAAGACTTAATTTACAAATGCTTACAACCCAGAGCGTATCTACCTACACATTGGGCTTAGTGTGCGAGTTCAAGTTTATAAAGCTACTAAGCATGCATTTCTTAATATTACATATAACACACATAATATTGCTTATAATATATTAATTCTGAAACATACAGTGCAATAACTTTAAGTGAAACTTTAAGTGCCACTTAAAGTACGCCTTGATAATATGATAATTAGATAATACTGCACGCAGTGCACTAGCAGGTGTAGTGTTTGGTGAAATTAGTATTTAACTAATATTTAAGAGAGTAATAAGCATGAGATATTGGTGTACTAGCTGGCTGCCTTAGTTATTATTGTAAGGTGTTGTTGCAAAGATGGGCTCTCTTACAGCCGGAGCTGGGGAAACAGCATTTATTTTTGGTGTGATCTTACGACTGCTAGCTGGTGGGTCGACCGTTGTGTCGATCATGTCTGGATGAATGATATTGCGTCCGCTAGCAATAAAGTCATGTCTGAATCTTTGGCTGAAAATTACGTAAAAGTAAAAATTTGCACTGTGTGCTATCTGGTGCGATAGAACGGTACAAATGAATAAGTATAGATCGATTATTGCAAAATACATAATGCGAAAAGCTTCCTTAACCGGGACTTGAAAAATCTTTGATTCGTCAAGCTTCCTGTACACCAAGTGAAAAAGTAGAACGAAAACTATATTTACAACGATCGGTATAGCTAGTGACAATTGAAGAATGCACAATTGCCTGTTAAGATTGTAGTTTTTGCGAGTTGACGAATTTTGAGCCTGCATTTCGCTAGCGGTTTTTTGTTTTTTAATAAAACCTATTACAATAATTATGGTTACAACAAAAATTGCCAAAGCTTTGCAACCTTCAATTAAATGTAAGCTGTTCAAATAACCGTTAACTCCATACGTAAGTGATGTGTTGTTACTCAATGTTGGTATTCGAAGTAATACCGACGGCATATAAGACGGACAAGTTAAAAAGACAATAAAAAATATTAATGTACATGCTGTTCGTTTGTTGTTTATTTTTGGAAAATGCATCGGCAACCACAGGGCAACCGTTCGTTCTCCAGAAATAGCCAAGGTTAGCATATCCGCAGCCAGCGCCAAACCGTTGATGACACTTTGCATCGATACATGTTCCAGCATGTTTTCTTTACTCATGTCATATTTCAGCCAATATATTTTTCGTCCAAGTGTAACACTGAGCATCATAAGTTCTATTATGGCTACAGCTTTGTGATACAAGTAGCTGGGACTGTTTAGTTTCCTGCTTCGTAAGGTAAAAAGTATCAGGATATATCCTAAGATTCCAGCGGGGCATATACACACGTCTGTCCAAATGGAAATTGTCATTACGACGTTTCTAGTTCTATTGCGAAAGCTCCAAAGCGTCATAAATTCTTCTAGCGTCTCTTCTGTCCAATTGGCCATTTCAGTTGTCTGAAATATAATAAAGTGAAAATGATACAAACAAACAAACATTGATTACGGTTGGCTTCTTAAACTCGTTCAATTAATTAATGAAAATGGTAATTTCGTCTACTTAAGCTTATTTGTAAGTATAAATATTAAGGGAAGGGAAAGGGGATGGGGTTTTTTGTAGGGTAATACGTATAATTGATAATTGGTTAACTCTTTGTTATATATTATACCTGTGCACGATTTCGCCAAAGACGAAGGTTGGGGGGTATCGGCGTTTGGGGTAGTGGGGGTACTGGCCATAGCTATAACAAAATAACAGAATATCAAACAAATAGCGAAAAAAGCATAAAAGCAAGAATGCAATTAGTGCACTTAGACTAAATTTAGTAAGTGATTGCGACATTTCCAGACCGTACACCTGGCAGGTAGGCGACTCATCAGTGGAGCTACCTCCAAGGACATGCTTTTAAAATTTTGAAAAAATAATGGAAAGATTCATAAATTCATAATGTCACAGATGTATATAGGGAGAGCAACAAGCGTGTTATATCTTTTTTTCTCCTCTTTAAGGATACTTCATCCCTCCTCAAATATTTTCTACACAACCAGAGTTTATTATTTCTGGGTGTAGGTTTGAACAAGTGCTAAATTACAAATAAAAAAAGTTACAGCTTTCACACAAATGTTTTTGGTTTTGTTTGACTAATTTATAAACTACTATTAACAAAATAAAAAACTTAAAATGTAAAATTATAAATAACAAACTAAAAATGTATTTTTTAGTAAATGAAGCTGATTAATAAATAAGTTTGTGTATTTTGACAAGTAGTATTTTACTGCATTCCCGATAGTTAAACTAAAATTATCACAGTAATCCGATAAGCCTAGAAATAACAGATCCGTTAAACGTTAAACTGAGTAACTTAGTCTTACGGTTAGATTTAAGCCTACTGCTACAATAGCTTCTGAGGCTCTCGTTTAAGACTGAAAGAGTGCTTATTAACATATCTGTGTAATTAGTTGTTCCAATTCACTGACTCACTAGTTTTTATACCAAAGTTCATTTTTTTCAACGTCTTGAGATCTAATCAAAAATTTATTTCATTTCATGATGTTCTTCTCATGAGAATAAATTACAAGAATAACATCTCATGACAGTTTGAATAAAAATGAGTGGCGTTGTAACGTATGTATTGAAACAATTGTACAGTATATAAGCTTTGTAATTATTATTCATCAGCAAATAATAGTTTGGAAGGGGCTCAAACTTTTCACTCTTTATATAGCACTCACATTCAAATATTAGCTATGTCAAAACTATATTCGATAACGTATTAGTTTGAACTTGACAGGTTAAGCCCTATTAACACGAGGGCGCATTTTGCTCCATGGCGTACGCTATGGCACACGCAATGGTGCACGCCATGGCGCATGAGCGGGCGCATGAGCGGGCGCACACGCACACTTGCATACTGCATTGTGTTAAATAATGCAGCAGGCAGTGTGAAAATAGAATGCGCCCGCTCATGCGCCTTCGTGAGAATAGGCCTTCTTCTAAGGCCTATTCAATTCTAAGCTTTTAATTCACTGATTGTCAAAATAGCAGGAGAATATAACTAATAATAATAAACCTGTATTGTGACACAACACACGTTCAAATATAATGTTAACAATAGTACAATGATAATCACTGTGTATTTATCTTCGCACTCAATTTACGCTGCTTAACCAAAACTTGCAGTTATAGTTTTAGTATCTTACATGCCAACTTTAACCTTTATTTACCTTTATTATTACGATCAACTTTTTAACAGCATTTGTTGCTTATAGACAGAAAATAAACCCTAAAGTTCGGCTGTCATTTGTTGTTGAGAAGTAATAGCCAAAAAAGCAACAATTTCACTGAGATGAAATCAGTTTTTGAGAAGAACTGTTCACGGAAAATAGTCACATTTCAAACGATTGCTTGAAATGACAAGACATAAATAAAAGGAGTGAGAGCCGGGATTTACCAAAATATAACAAGTATACAGAAAGCAAATTATCGATTAACTAGTTGGATAGGTGATGTCATTAGTGTTAATGATTAAAGGCTGACAAAAAATGCTGGACCTTGAGGCAAAACAAACGCGTGTTTTCATCACAAAAAGAACGAATTTCAGCACCAAGAGTACACCGAGTAGTCACAAAAATTACCCCCAGCTGTTTTCTTTCAGGGTTCAGCAATTTTCGTCAGACATTAGTTGGTTTAATTCGGGGATTGGTGTCGTTGTGTTACAGGAGAGGCAGGTGAAATTTTGTTCAGCCTGCGACTGCTTGCTGGTGCATCCATTGTAGTCTCGATCATGCCAGGATGTATAACATTGCGACAGCTGACCATAAAATCGTGTCGAAATCTTTGACTGAATAGTATATACAGATAAAAGTTAGCACTGTGCGCTATCTGGTGCGATAGAACGGTGCAAATAAATAAGTATAGATCAATTATTGCAAAATACATGATGCGAAAGGCTTCCTCGATCGAGGCCTGCAGAATCCTACTACTGTCGAATCTCTTGTACACCAAATTAAAAAGTTGAACAAAGAGTATGTTCACAACTATTGGTATGGCCAATGACATTTGAAGGATACATAATTGTCTGTTCAGATTATAAGTTTTGCGAGCTGGAGCATTTTGAGCCCGAATTTCGCTGGCGTTTTTTTGTTTTTTAACAAATCCGATTACAATCACAACTGTTATTGCCGAAATTGAAAAACCTTTGAATGCTTCCAGTATTTGTAAGTATTTTAGGTAACCATTAACTCCGTATATAAGTGATGTATTGTTACTCAATGTTGGTATTCGAAGTAATACAGACGGCATATAAGACGGACAAGTTAAACAAACGATAAACAATATCAAAATGTATGCTGTGCGTTTGTTGTTTATTTTTGGAAAGTACATCGGCAACCACAGGGCAACTGTACGCTCTCCCGAAATAGCCAGTGTTAGCATATCCGCAGCTAGCGCCAAACCGTTGATGACACTTTGCATCGATACATGTTGCAGAATATTTTCTTTACTCATGCCACATTCCAGCCAATATATTTTTCGTCCAAGTGTAACACTTAGCATCATAAGTTCTATTATTGCTACAGCTTTGTGATATAAGTAGCTGGGACTGTTTAGTTTCCTGCTTCGTAAGGTAAAAAGTATCAGGATATATCCTAAGATTCCAACGGGGCTTAGACACATATCCATCCAAATGCTGATTGGCAACAGGACGTCTCTTGTTTTGTTGCGGTATTCCCAAAGTGCCATGAACTGCTCCAAACTTTCGTTTGTCCAATTTTCCATTTCTGGTATCTAAAATATATTTTTCAGCATCAACACTCCAAAGCAAATGGAAAAATTGAAGCACAAGCTGAAATTGAAACTGTTAGCGACTAATAAGTCTTACTAAATCTAAGGCATGATGTCATTTCAGCAGCTGCTATCATTTGCTTTGAGCAATAATTTGCTCTCTTTTTTGTCGCTTCGTTTAATTTTTAAGCATTGCAGACACCTGTTCTAACTTCTTTTGTTATTTAGGTACGTAGGTAAGTGGCTCTATGCCTGAAGGCTGCTATTAGAGTTAAGTAGTTCTGCAGTTTTACTGTAAGTAATATGTTAATTTAAAGTTTTCACTATAATAATTCGGATACAGTATTTCCTTGAATAAAGCCCCTGTCTTGAATAGAACCCCTGTCTCGAATAGAACCCCCGTCTAACTGTTCACGAAAAAATATAAGCCCTACCTTGAATTGAAGCCCCGGGGGTTCTATTCAAAACGTCCTCGAATAGAGCCCCAGTGTACGTACGTATAAATCAATAACGCTTAAGAAGCCTGTGGGAAGTTTGTGGGTAAATTATGTTTTTAAGTGATTTTGGTTTAATTTAACATTTGGGTGTGTATTAGCGTACGATTTGAACTGAATTTTTATTTTAACTGGCTTAAGGGCAAGCTTTTTCAATATAACTATATATACAGTAACTATATACATATATTCAGCTACTTTTGTATATCTTCCAATGGTAATTTTTAGGTCATTTTTATACGATAACAGGAGCCGTAGTAACCGTCATCAATGCGTAAATTTTAAAAAACTTAGCAAAGCAAAATTCTGTCCAGACCTTTTGCACATTACTGATGATTGGGCTAAACGCAAGGCAACAAGTAAAAGTATACGTTTTACGAGTAAAAATTTTTTAACAATTGAGACTTTATCGTAGTACCTGGGTTTTTTTTTCGCTGGCAAATTTTCGCAATTCTGCGAAAAGCTTGAAATTTTTTTGCAAAATCAAATTTTTTTTTGCAGACTTGCTTTTGTTACGTAATGCAGTAGACTTTGCATTTAAATGTTAATAAAACAGTATTCCGCCTATACAGGATGAAGACTGACGCAATTTTTACTCTTATTGGCGAAAAAAACAACGATTTGACATTTTTATTTAAATTTACGGGGCCGTCCTGAGAATTTGGTGTAATTTTTCACAATCAATGCTCAGCCGTAAAGTAATTTCAGAAGATCGTGCTAATGACCAAGTTATATAGGCCTGAAAATGCTAACATTTTGATATATTTCTTAATTATGTCACCTCCGACCCCTATTATACTGTCTATTAGTGTTACATGCAGTCGGTGTGATGATACTGAAACGAAATCTGTTCCATTTACAGTCACTAGAAACATCAAGCCACAAAGTTGCACGAGTCCGGGCCTAAGGGATCACAAAAAGTCGGAGAAATTTTCAATTTTTAGGCCAAATTTGGTCAATTGGGGCCGTATCGGAAATGTTTTCCGACTAAACTACAAAACTCAGCGCATAGACCTTACGAGTTCACCTCCACTGCGTCAAAATTTTTTCGCAATTTTGCGAAAAGGTTTGAAAATTTTTCGCATTCGCCAATTTTTTTTCGCAATTGCGAACGTTTTTGCGAAAAAAACCCAGCTTAGTACAAGTTTTAGTGCTTTTTAGCTTGACAATATTCTGAAGAATGTAAAAGGAGGCACATTCAGAAATTTTAAAAGTGTAGCTATGATATCATGTGAAGCTAATTAAGAAAGATCATCGAGGGTTTTTGTTACTGTGCTTAGGGGATATGACAGATCAATTAGGATTCTTTGAGCACAAACGAACACTATTTTTTTTGCATGAATTAATGCTCGAACTTCGCTAAATTTGCCTTAAAATTTGTATCAAATACAAACAGAAAAAAGCTACATACAATGTGACATAACAGTATTTGATCCTGGATGGTCGTACGAGAACCAACAAGGAAAGCATTAGACAAATTTTTAAGTACAAGTATGAACTGAGCTCAACAGAACGTTAAAATTACGAAATACTAAAAATACATTATTAACGTGTATTATAGCAACATGCTGCGACCATTATTTTCCTAAAAAGGCCACAACTGTGAAGGAAATACCCGCTACATAATAAATGCAGACATATGTAGGTCTCAGCTGAGGGAGGAACCCCTCACAAATGATGGTATACCCGCAAAAGTGGGGGGATCCCCCACGTTTGACACCTATGCGTTGATTTGTGGGGGCTCCACACGAGACTTATGCCTTTATGCGTGCAAGGGGTACCCCCACAGTTGTGACTATTTTCGGGGGATTAATGGTTGCAGCATGTTTGAGCTGCTAGGCCATAAACGTGTGCAGTCGCAGTATCACATTCTTAGTACCACTCCGTAAATTTCAAGTCAGTATTTTTTGTGAGATTTTTCAACAGCGCTATGTTTTGCACGTCTTGTGTCACTCAATACTAAGGTTTGACCAATATTTGCTGAACACTGAGACGAAACAAGTGGCGCGATTTTTGTGACTAGTCGCTGTACTCTTGATGCTTGCAATGCGTTATTTTTGCACTGACACATCATGTTTCATTTTGTCTTAAGTCCAGCATGTTTTAGTTAGACTTTAGTGAAAAATACTCAAATTTGCTATTTTCCTTATTCAGGGTTGGCTGCTATGTGTGTGGTATGACGGCTTCATACATGTAAGAGGGGTGGGTGGGCATATGGGAGGAACCCCCTCACAAAACATCTAGGTACGGGGAGGCTGTTTCAAAAGGCTGGGTTTCAAAATTAGCAAAAATGGCAATGACAAAATTTACGTCTATTTCTAAATGTTCTGCAAAATTTGCACCAAAATTTGGCCGGAGAAGCACCCAAAAAATCTTAAACCCGTTACATTATGGAAGGGTTGGAGTCCTGTGGGTGTGCGTGTTCAGGCATCTATGAGCATGAATCGTCCCGCCAGGAGATTGGTATGCCACTGAGTACGGAACGAGGATCGAGCGAAATTTTGTTGCGTCACGACTCATTTTCAATAATTCCGAAATTTTCGCAATCTACAACTGACGTTTCAATTCAAACCGTTACTGAAACTTCTCGAAAAAATATAGCCCCTGTCTTGAAAAAAACCCCCATTTGAATCTTCACGAAAAAAATAAAGCCCCTGTCTTGAATAGAGCCCCTCCTTGAATAGAACCCCCATTTGAATCTTCACGAAAATATAAAAGCCCTGGGGTTCTATTCGAGGAAATACGGTAAGTTAAATTTTAAAACAATTTGACAAACACAGTGTGTTTCAGTGTGTAATGTGTTTTATGCAACACTCTCCTATTGAACATGTTGCAAAAAACTGAACTATTGAACTAACGTTAGCGTCCACCTAATGAACCTATTTCTTTTAGAACTCCCGGACCAAAAATTTCAGTACTCAGGTTTTTTTACAATTGGTATATACTGAAGTTACAAGTCAGAATTAGATAAAGTAATGTAGTACTGTGAAAGCATGAGCCAATAGCATCAAAAACAGTTGTCTAACGATAAAAGCCTGATGTATAACTGTAAGATATAATAGAAACAGTAACTCATAAATTTGCTTATTAAATTCACTTTTCTTATTCCTTTGGGATTTAATAAAAAATTTTTAACCTTTGCATTGGTTTTCGCATGATAATATGAATAATCTTAGGACAGTATTAATTAGTGCCTGACAGTATTAATTAGTAATTAGTGTAATACCCACTCTTTCTAGTACTGTAAAAATTTATTGGTCCCGTAAGACTAAGTAATGTCGCTGAAAATAGTGCTTCATTTCCAATTAACAACTAACAATTAACAATTAACAAGTATTGCAGCTAATAGTTTTTTCTGCACTAAGAATTGCATCAACAGCTTAATATTCGAGAATGTTCGAGAATGATTTTCTGTTTCTTATTTATCAATTATAATAAGAGAAACTAATGATATTAAAAAGAACTTATGTACTTGTTAACTTCAAAATATTCAAAATAATCTAAGCTTATATTTAATTATTTAGTTATATTTAATAATTTAATACAGTTGTAATGCTATATTGTGTAATATGTGAGTCAGTACTCTAACTTAATCATGTAGTAGTCACAGAACTCATGCCACTAAAATAAGTAAGTGGAGCATGTTTTTCCTGTTGTGCCAGAGCACAACAGGTCTCTAATTTTGATTTCTGGCGGAATACACTGGGCTTGTAGTGCAATGTACGTCTGTGCGTTAGTTTGCTTTGCATATTAGAGCTACTGCGCGAGCGTCACATCATTGTCTAGTGCAAAAGTTACACTGTAAGCTGGAAAAATGTCAATGTGCGTTTGTTTAGTTCATGTGTGTCACATAATGCGCATGTGTCACATTGCTGATAGTACCAACATTTGACCAGATAATTTTGTTGGCAGCATCTTATATTTCCTGAGAAATGTAGTCATTTTTGGTCATGAAAGACTGAATACACTTCTCACTCATCAAAACAATCCATTCCTACATAATTTGTTCCTGGATAATTAAAACTATTTCAAGTTTTTGCATAAACAACTTATTGTAAGATTGCATAAAAACGCATTGAACTTTTGCATACACATTTTACAATAAGATAATTATCTGCTGCACAACAGGTTTTAGCTGACCTACTGATCAGCTTACTTGAACGTAATTCTTACTACTTACTGAAGGTTTTGCCGCAGATTGGGCTTGTTTTGTCAGATTTTAGGAAAAAGATATAGTCTCATCTACTTGTAAAGCCGTAACAGTAACTTGAATCGTCACAAAAGTCATAAACTCTTTGGTAGAACACGTGCAATACACAAGGAGCCAGGCTCTTATTTTTGTCGACTATTATTATTAACTAAGTAGGGCTAAAAAGTTTATCACTAAACTAGTTGGATTAAAAATATTTACACAATTCTGGGAAATATGTAAATAGACCTACAGATACCACGTAAAAAAGGTTTTGCAATTTAAGCTACTATTTCACCAAACAACTTAATTTCAAAACCCTGCTTAATTAAAGTAAATAAATAAGGTGCATTAGAACCGGTGACTCGGTAAATTATTTTTTATCATGTCATAAGTTCAATTCTTTGTTTTTAATTAAAACTTTTCACCTTTCACATTGTTTTGCTCATCAGAATAAAGAACGACTGAAAAGACAGTTTTGAAAAAAAATGTTTTCAATTTTGATTGTCGGTGCATCTCATACAATGAGCGATATGATTTTTACTTCTCAAGACAGCATTTTATTATTAGTGTTTGGAATGGGTCCAAAACGTTTGTCAGCTAATATCAAGCAGAAACAGAAGACACTAATGTTATTGATAATGATATAAAAAGAAACAAAAAAATTTGACGATATAGTGCCTACTTTGACGGACAGGTTGCAGTGTCGTAACAATGGTTGAAATTACGAAACAAACCTGAAATGACCATTTGGCCAAGTTCACAGCTGACAGTAGCTTTCACACAAGTATTTGTAGCTAGGCAGGTTTACTTTATTGCATATGCACGGATGTTAAAGCCAGACAACATGACCAAAGGCCACCAAAAGTTGACTGAAAACACGAAGTGGCTTCAGTTTACTTTCGACTGAGAGTCAGAGTAGACTTCGTGTAAACTCCGAGTTGAAAGAACATTATTTGAGGCCAGGAATGAAGTTGGCGGGCACATTAAAGTGTTTACATGTACACTCTCATTGATATAACAGCTTAATGATAAGGTATGAGTGGTAAGATACGTATAACAGTTCTGCGTTGATGATCCAGGAAGTTGTGAAAGTAGTAAGCATAGGGCTTTGTTAACTCTGAAAAGAAGTTTTGAAAAGTTTTGACTTAAGTTTTGAAACGTTTTGACTTACTTTGATGAGTCGTTTTTTGCCGAAAAGTGCCCATCCGTTGAGGGGGGGACGACGTTTTTTCCACTAACAATTATTTTATTGTTCCGATTTGTATATTAATTTTCAACAAATTAAAGTACAACGTTCAATAACTAATCAAAAAATAATAAACTAATTAGAATAATAAAAAACGTTGCAAGTGAGAACCTAGCCCCCTCATTTTCTAAAGCGGCATTGCATAAGTGATGGGCCCGTTAGGGTATTTAAAGGGTTTTACGAAAGCTCTGCATTGGACTAGTTGCTCAAATGGTAGAGCACTGGTCTGAAAATCCTGTGATTGGCGGTTCGAATCCCAATTGGGTCATTCCGACAAAGAAGCTTTCTTTCTTCCAGTAAGAATCCCCTTGCTGTCTTGAAAGAATCCCCTTCTGTCTTGAAAGAACCCTCTTGCTGTCTTGACATGGCGAAACGTAATCATCGAAAAGTAATTGAATAATTACGAATTAAATAGCATAAATAATTGTTCAAACACATAATTGTTGCAAAAAATAATATTTATTAGTTTAGTTTGAAGAAAGTTATAAGTCTTAAAAGTTTTCAAAAAGCTTCGCGTCCCTTATTACTTTTTTCAGCCAACTTTTCTAATCATGTACCTAGCCGTTTTTTGTCACCTTTGGCTCGATCAATGTGGTTTCTTATGCCATAACTTTTCACCTCTTTTCGTGTTGAACGGCTGTGGCTTCGTTGAGAAAACTGGAAAAAACCTCTCTTTTTAACTCATTCTGTAAAAATGGTGAAGTTGACTTCTCAGTAAAGTTGTTAAAAGTAATAAAAGCTATATGGGTACTATGTGCAATAACTTACAAGTGAGATTGGCTCATTTAGTTGTGAAAACATGGTTTATTTTTGTTGTTTTAGTTATGATATTACGGTGAACATAATTTACCACGATAAGTTTGTTGCTTCATATGCTTTTCAAATTGCAATATCTTTATATAGGTGGATGCAGTCACATGACGTACACACAACATACGTATATATTGATCGTGAAAACGAAAGTATTTGTTATTACTATTTTAAATTCTCCTTTTTTAAATTTTTTTTGTGTGGAAAATCTTTTTTTAATAATAGTAAAATTGTACCACCGTCTGAGTTTATAAATTCTAATAAAGTGACCAAACGGTACAATTGTGGTAGCCCAGCGGTTAACCTTTTTTACGTCCGCTCACCGAAAATGTGTCGACTCGATAGAAGTCAGTAACGTGACTTAAAGACGAGACACGGCTGTTTGAACAAAATTTTTTCTTTTAGTTGATTTTTTTGCCCATTGACTGAATGTTACCACACATGTGCAGCTGAGAAAATTCGGGGGCGGGATCGACTCGGAAGGGGGGGAGGCTCTACGCGTATTTTTTTCAAATTTCACAAAGTTGGAGGGGGTGCGAGCTAATCTGGTAAGCGGACTTTTCTGGGAAGGGGGGGAAGCGAGGTCAGTTTAGCTTTTAGAGCAATCCCCCTCACGCCCATGTATGAATGTTACGAATAAATATTACTCACTCGAACCATTTTAGGGCTTCTGCTTTGTGTGTTGAACGTGTAAAACGGTTGCGCATAACCAAACTTACCAGTTGATTACTGACCCGAATGCGCAAAGTTAAGTTGTACAGTACAACGGTCTGACTGAAACTGTTATCTTAAATTCATGGATTTAGCGGATCTAGCAAATTTAGGATTTAGGTTTAGCAGAGTTAGTTATAACGCGTATCCAAAATTGTTTGAAGTTATTGAATTTATCGGATTTAGGTAAAGCCGCTAAATCGGCTAAGTCCTGGAATTTTTGATAACAGATTTATTAGCGCTAAGTTCGCTAATTTAAGTTTGCCAAATCATCTTCGGTGAATCCATTTTGGCTGAGGGGGTATGCACGCTAATATTAATCGTGCATGTTTAATCTGTTTAGTCCAGTGATAATTTCGAAACGGGGTCTAACTAAATTTAAGCCGCTGACTTATTTTAACTCGTTTAGTCCGTTTAACTCCATTTTGTGATTTCTAAATCTCTGACTAAAATAAGTCCAGTCCGTTTAATCCTGTAAAGGAATAGGTCCTTGCTTCCTTGCTGAATGAAATGTTTAATCTGTCTGACCTTGCAACCACCAATCTCTGCAAGAGAAAGCTGTATTCCTGGGCCACACATCTTTACCTTGAGGGTTGAGATCAGCCGTTAACTCAAGCAGCTAGTCTGACCGTGCAGACTGTTTTTACGCATTTCACCGATAATCTTTTTTAAAGCGAAAATTTATTTGATAATAGGCCAATTGGCAAAATCTAATTTGCTTTCAAATATATAAGAACCAAAACTGAAGCTAAAAATGACCTGTTAAAAGCTTGGAAACTAGAGCACTTTGACTGAGCAACAGGCCGACTTGCTGCGCCTTATTATTGCGGGCAACATCGGTTAGTGACATCAGGTCTTTCTTGCTCAACAGGAGCCATCAATTGACAGAAGTAGCATCTACTTACTAAGCATAGTATGTTCCTGTCCTGTATGAATTAATATGCATTGCAAATTTTTTTAAATAAACCAAACAAAAACCATACATACCTAAGCTTAACAAATAGACAGAGTCGGTATTAACGAACGAACGCCAGTTTGTTAATCCTGCGTCATGGGCCCGAGTGGTTGTGAAGCAAATTGAGGTCGTAGTATTTGCTAAATGGGTACCTATGTATCCGCTGTACTTATACTCTTGGTGACACTTTTTCAAATCTGAGATAGTTGCCCGTTGTTTGTGGGGCCTGAGGCCGTGGCCTGAGGCCGAAACTTTTAACACCGTTTTGTATATGTGAAGACTAAGCCCAATAGGCCCAGTTACACAATTGTGGTGCCCGAAATAATAGGGTGCAGCAGTCGGCCTTTTGCTCAGTCAGAATGCTCTAGTTTCCAGACTTTTAACAGGTCATTTTTCAGCTTCAGTTTTGGTTCTTATATATTTGAAAGCAAATTAGATATTGCCAATTGGCCTATTATGCTACCAGCGTCCCGCAGGGCATTTTATCATCTAGTACAAAAATTAGATTGTGTCCCATTCCTGCGCTACCCCATTCCTGCGCTGGTTTTAATTGGACTCGGATTAAACGTCAATTAACAGACGTTCCCATTCCTGCGCTAGGCACGTGTTTACACTAACAGCAGCTGGTCCATTCCTGCGTCAATAGTAAATTTGTTGCGTGTCAACTCCTTTTAGTTACTAAACTTGACTAAACTTAAACTTACTCAATGGGACAAAATGGTACTTAAAAAGTAGTGTGACTAAATAATTAAGGTATTATAATACCTTAATGCAAAACGAAAGTAATATCATTAACTTTACATTATTAACCAAGCAAACGCTGAACGTGATTTAAATAAGAAATAATTCATTAATAATAAGTTCAGTTGCTGAGCAAAATTTGGCATCCGAGTTTCATCGCATATCAATCGTAGCTTTAGCCTGATATATGAACAATACCCTATACGTATTAATAGTCGTTCAATGTGTAAGGTATTTTTAGTAAAATTTGACCTATGACCCCAGTTAAGGATTTGGTAGGTTGGTCCTATTGTTTTTAGTTTTGACACTTGTACTCGGTATGTAACTATAGGTCACGCTTCACTTTTCGGTTTATTACATCCTTTCCTTAATTAATTCACCCTTGCAATTCATTGCTGTTGTATATTACTGCAACTGGCGCAGGAATGGACCACATAGCGCAGGAATGGTACTAGCGCAGGAATGGGAACCTAAATTAGTTGAAAAACTTGACGGGCGCAGGAATGGGACTACACCTATTGCTAAACTACACTACAGTATTTCGAAACTTTGAATTTTTAAAATCTAATTCTTCAGTGGGACTTTTGCACATTAAATATTTTATGTAAGTTTACGTAACTCATCATTGGGGTGAAAGTGTTGTGCAGGGGCGTGCTTAATTTTGAAAACAACACAGAGATGGCCTGTACAGGTTAAAACTGTAAGATTAACAAACATGTTTTTATAAAAATATATAGGAGGCTAGAATATTTTGAACTTAATACTTGCATAAGTATATTTAATTTTATTTTGCAGGGGGTTTGACATTATATAAATTACCAAAATTAATATGTTGCAATTTAGGCGCTGTACATATTTGATTTATGTTTACGCTTTTGGTGATAGTTGTGAAAATTAGGTTCATAAACATGTCTATTAATATTAAGTTTTTAACATTTACAGGCCGTTTTTCCTGTTGCGTCACAGCGCAACAGGTACTTTATACTTGGTTTGTATAGAATTTGCAAAATCTTTAAATAGACAGACTTACCTGTTATTTCCGGCAGGTCGACTTTCCAGTGTTAAATAACACTGGAAGGTCTACCATGCCAATGTTACATAACACTGTAAGGCCTTCCTTACCACTGTTAAATAACACGGAAGGCCTAGGTAAATAACACTAGAAAATCAGTACCTTTCAGAAAGTTCAGATAACAAAAGCTGAGGACCGGTGGGGATTCGAACCCCCAAACTTCTGACTTGGGATCAGATGCTCAGCAAATGCTTAACGCACTACCACCTGAGCCAACCGGCCTTGACTGTCGAAGATTTTAGTCATACAAATGTAAAAACTGAAAACCGCTATGATTTACTTCTTTATGAGTTTCTTCGTCAGACGTTATTCATAGGTATCTTTTAAATTTCTATGTTAACAGTATGCCATACTGTACCCGATACACTGTATTGCTAGTAGAAGGACGGTATACTGAGATTTTCTTCTTCACTTAATCGTACTAAAAGTTTTTTAGAAACGATCGTATGTGTAACCCGGTGGCCCAGTGGTACGATTCTTGCTTCGGATGCGAGAGGTCCCCGGTTCAAATCCCGAATGATAAGAATTTTTATGTTTTTCGTGAAACTTTTGCGAAAAATAGAACGACTTAATTTTTTCTGCCTAGAAACTTTTAATTGTATATTTTTGGACATTCTCCAAACCTTCTTTATGATTTTGCAGTTTTTTAATATACATTTTTTACACTAATTTTTAAGAAAACAGGTCGAATAACTATTTGTGTAGGGTCTTGTACTCCGTTAAAGGTCCCGTAACCCAAATTGTTTCAAGTTGTAAGCATGGCGCTAAACAAGCTGCACATAATGAGTAATGACTTTTTCTGTTGATCATACTGCTAATTTTGCCCAAAGCTACACCGCCACCAAAGCTACAATAAGAGCTCAGAAAACTAAAAAGCATAAAACCAACTGCATTTGGGACTCTGCGTACTAGGGTGACTTGAATTTTTGGGTTTTTTACATTTACTGACGTGTGGTCACAGCACAAGATTAGCTTCACACAACAATTAACTCTCATTCCGATTGAGTGTCTTGTTCTTCCAATGATGTTTTTGTATCGTTAAGTTACTTTTGTTCGCGATTAATTTTTATTGCGCAACAGGCCTAATGTTGTTAAACGTTTACCCTTCTCTCTCACTGGATTAATTTTGCAGTAAACTTTTGCTTGTTTTTTCTACTTTTCTGCAAAAAAAGACTTAGGGTGGAATTCTAGAAGGGTGACTAGCTGATCACTGACTACTTTATCACTCGCTAAACGCTCGCTAAACACTATCTATCTATCTTGATCAGCATTCTAGAAAATTTTCTATTTACGTAATGTCTGAGTGTGTGGGTTTTTCTGCAAGCTGGCTGGTCAGCCAGTTTTTCGTATTGAAAACGCTCTAAACGAGTGATTAACTAATCAAGTGTTTAAACGCTGACTAAACGCTATTCTGGAAGACTGATTAAGCAGTGATTATCTTTTTGTCAGTGATTATCCTTTAACAGCGTTTAGTTTTCAGCCGGCAAAGTGTTTATTCAATTAATGTTTTTTTCTGAATAAGTAACTGTTCTTAATTATTAATCAGTTATAATAATTACTAATACTTCAGTAATTAATCAGCTAGTTAATTATGCGGGTATCAGACTAAACATGTGGTCCTACTGGACCAGCCGGGCTCACCTGACCTGTTGTATGGCGGTGTTTCACACAGGCAAATATGTGAGTCGAATCCGCACAAGTGATAAAATAGCCAATGCTGACAGCAGCTAAAACCGGCTATTTTAGTCAAAAAGTGTATCTGAAACGGCTATTGGCGGCTACAGCCAAGTTTTTTCTGTCAAAGCGTGGCTATCTACCAGTATAGCCATGGCTAGCAATAGCCGTGGCGAAACTGTGTAAGGGAAATATATGCTGACAATTGTAGCAGCTGGTAACGGCTAATTTACAAATTACTGATTAGTTCGTTGGCTATGCGTAATAGCCGGATCGCTGTTTTCACGAGACGTTTAAAAACCATAATAAATTTACCATACTTTTGTCACTATGAGTAACCGGCAGTCTTCCAGAAACAAATGTTGTGGTTTCGGACCACCAAAAAACTAGACACTAAAATCTTGCAGAAACAAAATTTAAACTTTAAAAAATTTGTAACAATGTTAACTTGATTTTTGAAGTTCTGAGGTCAAGAGAAATCCGTTGGTACCAAAATTATGCAAATCGGTTTAATAAATTCCATTTTCTGTAAACTTAGAGTTGCCGTAAGGCTCGTCTAAGTTTTCATTGAAATTTTTCAGCAGATAAACCACTGATTAAGTTGAGCAGCCTTCCAGAATCATGACTACTTTTCTCAACGTTCTACAGAGTTTTGTCATTACGAATTCTACACTCTGAGAATAGGCTCGTCTGGTTGCTCAACTTTACAAGTCCTACAATTGTAACAATTGTAAGTGCAAAATCTGGTGATTCGTTACGAATTCATCATATAAATTCATTACGAATCACCTGATTTTGCACTTACAATTGTTACAATTGTAAGACTTGTAAAGCTGAGCAACAGGCCCTGATCGCATTCTACTGTAAGGCGACTCGTTGCCGCACCTACGAATGGCCCAAGCGGGAACGGCAGGTCCCAGCTTTAGGGAGAGTCATCCCTCTCCCTTAGCCTTGACCAAACCGCCAGCGGGGCTTCCAGGTATGATGAGCGGAGTCTTCCGTACGGGCCGGGGTTGCCGGACACCGACGGGAATGGGGCGTACCTGGTCTACGGAGCAAGGCGCAGTAGGCGCAGATCACAGACAAATTTCAGCCTGCTAAGCCTGAATGGGCTTCCTGAGTGTGCGGGGTAGCGAGTGGCTGTGAGCCAGATCACGGCGCATACGGAACGCAGAGGTGGCAGGGCCTCAGTAGGTCGATACTGCCTGGGAGCTATTGCTGATACTAATTGGCAAGGCTCTACGCCAAAACTGCCCAAAATTGTAACGCAAACACGACTAGTAAAGATAACGTATTTAATGAAAATCCAGGTAGGCCATTTAGGCAGAAACCAGGTAAGTATAATAATAGCGAGAGCGAAACAATGACACAGCCACACAGGCTAATAACAGAGCGCAGACTGACTAGTTATTCAACAAGCATATGTATATTACACATAACCGAGCGTACACACACAGCAGAGCGCAAGTACGTACATAACGAATAAATATGGTGAGCGTAAATTCACAATATTAAGATGTTGAAAAGGTAAGTGAAGTGGGAGTAGGGAGTAAGGGAGAGTCTCCCAAGTGAAGCCTTACACTACACTGAAGATAATCACTCGTTTATAAATTGAAGATAAACGCGCGATTATCTCATAATCACTAACTTAATCACCCTTCTAGAATTCCACCCTTAATTTCTAAATTGTACTAACACTCGTACACCCTGCTGCTGCAGGAGTGAAAGAGTGAAAGAAGTAAATACAGAAATGTTTTATAACTATTATATAATTCTTATACATAGTTGCGGTTTATGTATATTTTAAGCAGTTATTTTAATTGAATATATGTAATAGTAACTTTGTATACAGCACTAGTAGTTTTTAACGCTAATTTCATTTTCTTCTTTTACGTGGACCAAAATGAATTTACTCCCACCGCGTTACAGTGAAGAGTATTTTTATGCGTGGCAAACTGACCCAACTTCAGCGCGATGCAATAAAACTCTTTAAACCACACTGGATCTCGCCCCCCACCGAGCTAAATTGAGGTGCAAAAAAATGAGAAGCAAACTTAACCCACACCCTTCCGGGGGGGGGGGGTAAAGTCTTTAGCGGTGGAGGTTGCTCCAGCTCTTTTCGTAATATAGCGAAATATATGGCCAAACAAGTCATTACAGCTAAAATTGAAATACCGGAAAATGTGACAAAACAGCAACAGGTTTTATTTTGTCATAGCAAAGTGCAATTTGTTCATATTACTCACACTGTGTACGATAAAACATCAAATTAGGTAATAATACTACATGGACATGCATCTACATAGCAGTTCAACTTGAATAATACATGTTATATCATACCTGTCTTGAAATATCAGTGCAATAACTAGCGACAATAACTAACTGCACGCTGCTAGATTCACAGCGTGCCGTATATTCTAGTTATTGCACTGCGGTAGGCGTGTATCTTACAGCTAATCCTTTATTTCAGTTGAAATTTCTTGCATTTTTCTTTCATTTTATTTTCTTTCAATTTTCTTTCTTTCTTTCTTTCTTTCTTTTTTTCTTTCTTTCTTTCTTTCTTTCTTTCTTTCTTTCTTTCTTTCTTTCTTTCTTTCTTTCTTTCTTTCTTTCTTTCTTTCTTTCTTTCTTTCTTTCTTTTTTCTTTCTTTCTTTCTTTCTTTCTTTCTTTCTTTCTTTCTTTCTTTCTTTCTTTCTTTCTTTCTTTCTTTCTTTCTTTCTTTCTTTCTTTCTTTCTTTCTTTCTTTCTTTCTTTCTTTCTTTTTTCTTTCTTTCTTTCTTTCTTTCTTTCTTTCTTTCTTTCTTTCTTTCTTTCTTTCTTTCTTTCTTTCTTTCTTTCTTTCTTTCTTTCTTTCTTTCTTTCTTTCTTTCTTTCTTTCTTTCTTTCTTTCTTTCTTTCTTTCTTTCTTTCTTTCTTTCTTTCTTTCTTTCTTTCTTTCTTTCTTTCTTTCTTTCTTTCTTGCTTTCTTTTTTTCAAGAAAGTCTCTCTTTAATTTTTATTTTTCTTTCAACTGAAATAAAGGATTAGCTGTAGTTATTGCACTGTTGTTTCAAAACACTTATAACACTAGTACATTATAATACTTTGTAGCGTGCACTCAGCAATCAATTGCACTTTCACGTGAAGCCCGCATGCATAAACTCGTACACTGCGCGCACTCGTTCATGCACTTGGAGCTTCACGTAACAGTGCGTATAAATTGAGTGCACTCTACATCGTGCTATAACCTACACTTGTCACAGCTTGTCGTATAGATGATAGCACACACGCACAGACATGCAAAAGTTAACGATAAAATATTTATTGAAATAAATGTTTTTACTTACTTCCCCAAGTTCCAAAAACATAGAAATAGGTAGATAGAATACACTACGTCTAGTTGAACCCAGTTGGTCTTGTTGCGTCAGTTGATTCACTACCACTTACGTACGTACTTATAATTTTACGTACGCTTGTTACAAAATCTTTTCTAAACCTGCGACTGAAAATTACATACAAGTAAAAGTTTGCGGTGTGTGCGATCTGATGCGACAAGCATACAAAGATATAAGCATACTGTTTTAGTATGGCTATATACAACTTATGAAACGCCTCTTCAGCAGGTGCCAAAAGCTGAGTTGCACCGTCAAACCGGTTTGGTTGCCTTAGCCAGTGAAATATACCAAGGAATATAATATTCACAATCATTGGTACAGCCAGCGACATTTGAAGAATGCACAATTGTCTGTTATTGTAATTTTTTTGGGCTACTTCGCTGCTATTTTGAATGTTGCCCACTTTTCGTTGTTTTCTCACAAAACCAATGACAATCACCCCTGTGACAATTAGAACTGCAATACTTTTGCCAACTTCAACTAAATATAGAAATCGCAAGTAAACGCTAATTCCACGCTGCAGTGAGGTACTGTTACTTAGTGAAGGTACCAGTTGTACAACTTGCGGCATATAGCAGGGTATAGTTAAGCACGCAATAAAAATAAGCATAAATGCAGTACGATGGTTATTAATTTTAAAAAAGTACATCGGCAACCATAGGGCAACTGTGCGTTCTATGGATAGAGCTAATGTTAGCATGTCAGCACAAATCGCAAAACCGTTTATTATACAGAACATTATTAAATGCTGCAAAAGGTTATCCTTCGTAAAACCAAATTTAAGCCAGTACGTCATCCTTACAAGTGTTACAGTGAGCATAGCAATTTCTATCATAGCTACAGCTTTGTGATATAAGTAGCTGGGACTGTTTAGTTTGCTACTCCACAGCGTAAACAATATTAGAACATATCCCACGATTCCAGCTGGACTAAGAGATAAGTCGAAAGAGAGTCTGATTGCAAATATAGCCCTTTCTGTCCGTTTGTGGTAACTCCAAAGAGTTAAAAACTCTTGGAGGCTATCATTTGTCCAATTTGCCATTTTGTGTTACAGGTTTCTTTGTCTAAATAGTTAAAAATACATAAACAATAAATATGAATAAGTTATAAACTTATTAGAACGCCGAAGAATGCTGTAACAGTGTTATTAACCAGTAGTTTGGTGCACTACAGAACCAATTTTATCTGTTTGTCTATGTTGTTTTAATTGTGTCATTATTTTTGTTCTTTTTAAACAAACATTAGTATTGAAACTAAGACGTTACGGTGCAAAAGATTACAACACCGGCTGTTTCGAGTTTTTTAAATTCAGCTGGAAGTTAAATTTTTGCCTGTGAAATGAAATTTATTAAACAATCAGCCATAATAGAACACATACAGGGACGTTATATGCAACTTACTGCATTGTTCTTACAAACAAACTTACTGCTTACAAACGTCTTTCTTTTGAAATGTTTTTTGATTAAAATTTTCTTTATTTTCATAGTTCTCCTTTTAAATGTTCTCCGTTTTTAAAAACAGATAAAGTTTTAAGCGGAACGAGCATCCTGCATTTGTTTAAACGATGGTTGTGCTGGATCTTATTTATTTTTAAAATTTGCTAATTGCAACTTTAAGCTGACTTTAACATTCTAGGAAAATAGCACTAAAATGAGCTGTCCTACAGTTAGGGCTGATCCATTGATGTTAGCTATCGTTGAAATATTCTTTAGTTGTTATAAGTTCACTTATTTAATTAAGCTTGAACTATTCAAAAGCTACAAATTAAACATACAGAGCTTCAATGGAGGTGGAATATATATGGTGGTGCAATATTTTAATCTGCAATATCTGTAAGATATTCAAACTATGCTATTTAGATAAATTTTAGAGTTTTTTTAAGAAGCTTTATTTAAGAAATTTTGCCAAAATAATTGTTTTAAAAATTTTAGTGTTCTCGGTTTAGATATTCGGAGAAGTTGAGTTTTCCGTTTAAATAAACAAAAAACTTGTGTTCTCCGTTTAATTAAACGATGAACTGAAATTCTCAGTTAATTTAAACGAAGATCTTTGGAGTTTTATTTTAGAGTTCTTTTCAGTATAATTGTTCTAAAAATTTTAGAGTTCTGCATTTAAATAAACGGAGAACTTTAAACAGAAAGCTTTTAAACGGATAACTTGAATGGAGAAAATTTTCCTGGAAAAACTAAGTCATGAAAAGATGAGCACATACCTACTATGCTGGTGTGTTTGAGGAACTTAAAACAGTTTTTTAGCTTTTAACGCTTTTTGAAACGTTCTTTTTTGCCTCATTTTAACATTGAAAAAACATAATCAGTCCTCCACTTCACATTGGTGGACCGTGCTATTTTTCTCCAAACTATCCAAGGGAAGCTAAGTGATATAAATGAAATGTTTTTACGCGGCGGCCTCAGCCGCCGCGTATATACTATAATGCAATTGCTCGATTAACATGTATCTCATTTCCGTGTGTAAATTTGAACTAAGCACCTTGGTAGGTGCTAAAATTGCACTAATTGAGTGGGTGTGTGTATTGTGGTGTGTGTGCTCAGTGCTCACGCTTTGTAGTGGTTACGAATAGCCACAACATTTTGTTAGATACGATACGTTAGATACACGCACACACACTGTTTCTTCTGATAATGCAGCGTATTGTGTATTGCACAGCGAACAACAGCAGTATGTCTACGATTCGCTTTGACCGTAACTGCCATGTCGGCGTCACATGAGCGATACATGCAGCGATAGATAACTTTTTGCTCGTACACCAAAGTTTTTTCCAAAGGAATAAAAGTTTAATGAATGTTGAACGACTATAAACAAATAGAAAGAAAGACATTTTGAATTAGAAAGACTTTGAATTCGAAAGCGACTTATTTTAAAAAAAAGTGAAGAAAAAGAAGATAACAACGAAGAGTTTATTGCGAAAAAATATTTCAAACGCGTAGACGCTTATTTTCAGTTTGTATTTGCTTGCATAAAGTGATTTACACTAAGGTAATTTCATTTTCACCTGCACTTGTCATTATTACAGTAAAGTTTTTATAAAGTTATTAGTTTTTAACTGGAAAAATCGTTACAACGGTTTTGAAAGCAAGATTCAGATTGGAATGGGATGTTGCAGCTTCACATGTTAAAAAGTTGACTTGAGAAAATTATGGGGCCGCGTTTTATATTCGAAGAATATCCTCGGCATGTAAAAGCATCTCGCAACGAAATCTATCTAAGCTTAGTTTAACTTTACTCACAAAACGTGCTTGTTACTATACTATACTCAGAATCTGAGAGTCCTACGTTAATCTGGGTAGGTCGAATTTCTAGTGTAAATTAACACTAGAAGGGCAGGTACAGTACAAACCAGAAATAGATAAGTATGCTCGAAGTGCACGCGAGCACTTCCTGACGTCACCGTTCCAGTAGTCTGCTTGCGTGCACTTCGATCACCCAGGTTTTTATCCTGCTCGATTTTCGTGCATTTCATCTTTCTGATGCTTGCTATTTGTAGACCCATTTACATATATCATTCAAAAAATGTAAGCTGACAGCCACCTATTAGCAAAGCCATTAAAGGGGGGGGGGAGAGGGGTTGTTTTAAAGCAAAAGAAGGACAAATGTGCCAAAAATTTTGAAGTTTATGTAGGTATTTGTGCTTGGTTTTATCATTTCAAAACTTACGTACTTAACAAATGAATAAAAGTTAAGTTGGTTAAGATTGTAAAGCCGTGATTAGTGCCCCCCTAAACTTTGGTTAAAAACTACATTTCCATGTAGCCTAGTACTAAAGACTTGGCTTGCTCAGAAACTTGCAAGTTGCAACAGCTTGGTCAGATAGTCAGGCAATGGACAAAAGTAAGCAAAGGCAGTTGAATGATTTTTTAAAAAAAGTAACAATTAAAAGAGATATTAACTACCTTCAGACATTTTTCATGTTGGGAATTAGTGTGCTGTGCAACTTGTGTCCTTGGTGGATTTTGTAAGCGAAGACATATGAAACTCTTTTGGCCAAAGACAAACATACAGCTTTTTAATTAGTAATTTTTGTGATTTTCTCAAATCCAAATTATACATATGTATATTATCATATTTAAGGTGAGTTCACAAAATTACAAACCACAAATCAAACGTACGTCTAAATAAATTTATCTTGAAAAACAAGCAGGCGATCCTAATTTAATTAAAAGGCTGATTGTACTACAGATCACACCTTGGGTGATCAAATCCCAAAACACATGAATTTAGGCAAAAATTCAATTTTTTTGCTCATTTTTCAAATAATGTAACATAAATAGACTTAACTTAGATATATACAACATGGTCGAACTAGTCTAAACTAGACGCACTAGACTTGTTACTCAATGTACTATGTATTAACAATACTAAAAAGCTAATAATAATGGCAGAAACAGAACGAATTCATATTCACTCTTGGCCACTATCAATTTTAAAGTTGTCTGCAAACCTGGGTCGGTGTAGCTATCTGCACGATATCTGCACGAATTTCGAGCACGTCATGCCTTAAACTGCTCGAAGTGTAATGCAACAAAGTGACGTCAAAATGACGTCACATCTGCACGCGTGCACTTCGAGCATACGTATCTATTTCTGGTTTGTACTGTACCTCTCAGTTCTGCCATACATCATGCAACTCGACAGAACTAGCATGATCTCGAACATAGCAGAGTGCAAAACATCCAGCTCCCGGGCGGAATCGAACCACCGACCTTCTGATTAATAATCAGATGCTCTGTAGTGCACGCATCACTACCAACTGAGCTAACCGGGCTGTTGAATCTTTCTAATTCCACGTAGACTCGTATCACACGTAATGAACAAGGTGTTACAGCAGCAATAAGGGATGATTAAAGATGTCATGCAAGCGTGCATGTTATCAAGAGTAATGATATGTATGTGGACCATAAAATTAGAATTAATTTTAAATGATTGTTTCTATTCTCCGATATCAGTGCATATCAGCACTATCTTCTATCCGATGTCGACACTCATGTTCCTATTTGTGACATTCGTATTTCGTCACCTAAAGTTAGGAAGTTCGTAAACGCACATTAGGTTGTGTTAACTACTTTAATACTGTGGTCTTAGTGGTCTAGTGGTTAGTATTCTTCACTCTGAATCTGTGGGTCGCAGTTCAAATCTCGCTGACCACATTTTGTGAGTGCATGTAGGTACGTGACTTTTGCCTAAATTTCTTTAATGTTATTTTAATGTTTTAATATTTAGTTTGAAACGTGTTTCTGTGTAGTTTAGCAATTTTGTCTGAAAATTAACTTTGAGCTACTCGGCAGTAAATGTGAGCAGCGCGAAGAACTTGCAAATCTTTTAGCCGAAGATAATGGCCGCGTTTTATATTTCCTGTGGAATATTGACACTCTAAACTCACAAAGTAACCACTTCTCACTCAGCAGAAGAGCTTGTTGGGCTACAAGTTCAAAAAACTTATGCATAACAATAATAGATTGAATTTTCAATAGTGAGTCGCTAGTGTGCTAGTTATATCAAAATTCAATTCTTTCACAATATTAGAATTCTAATAAAAAATTAAAACATCTTTTGTTATTGTGTTTCTGACTAATATATAAAATATCTTGTGACAATTCTGACATTTGTGTTCTTTCTGGCCTCGCAAAATATAATGATAAATAATTTATTATTCTAATTATATAACATAAGCATTACTCATTATTCAAAATGATATAAGATTGATAAATGATAGATTTATAAATTGACATGACGTATAATCATTATTCATCAGCACGAACACACACACCCACACACACCCACACACACACACACACACACATACATACACACACACACACACACACACTGACACACACACTTAATAACTTGATTCAAGATCGCTGTTATTATCGCCCACCCCCCTTAAGGACCGCGTATATACTGTATTCAAATATTTAACTACCCGTAATAAACTGCGTAGGTCAACGTGCTAGCTTTAATTAACACTAGAAGGGTAGGCACCTTGATGCTCTGCCTTGCATCGCGCAAACAGCAGCATTGCTGAATTCTGTACGGCTATAACCCGTGCAGAATGCAAAACATACAGCCCCGCGGCATAACTGAACAGCCAACTGTCTGATTACTCAGTAGATACATAACACACTACAAACTCAACTATAAGAACTGCAAATGTTCTGCATGCGCATGGACGTTTATCATACATAGTTACCTAATGCATCACACGCTGTCTCGAAATAATGAGTGACAAGTAAAACTTTCATGCAAGCGAACAAATAATTGTAGTTTTATATACGTGGCCCCTCAGGTTTAATTAATCAGTGTTGAACTAAAAAAATGTCAATGAATGTTGTTGAAATTACAGTATCTGCTATAAATTATCTAGTATTGCAGCAATATTATTGCTGTTTTGATTTTATATTTTGTCATCCAGCGCTTGAAAAACTTACATCAGTTGAAGTCCACACTGTCGTTTTTGTGTGGTGGTTTAGCACTTTGAATTTTAACTCTAATGTTTTGAGTTCATCTTTCAATGAGTCGTCAAACTTTGCAACACTTGTTCTTTTAGTAGTAATTTTTTATTACAAAACGTATTAAAAAAGTATCAATTTTTGTTGTTTCAGAGGTTTTGGAGCTATTCAGCGTAATTGTCTCTAAAATTGGAAATATTGGGGAAAAATCATTTTGTTAACAAATAGTCCCCGTAGTAGTTAACAAATAGTGTAATATTTCCTCTGCATTCTAATTTTTTTCTTTGGGCGGATATTTTGTTTTGCTTAAATTGTTTTTGTACTTTTTTTGTCAATTTCAAATTGCATATGCAACCTACCTGATTGTTAAGTAGACAAGTGGTGCTTGTTTTTGAGTCGTATGGCGTGTCCTTAGTCAGTACGTTTGAGTGGAGAGAAAACGGAATCGCCTGTAAACTGTAAATGTCAACATTTAAAAAATTTCTGATACCATCCGAGGTGTCACGGATTTTCTTTAGTTTGTACGAGCAGCTGAGTTCTCGCGATTGCAATACCGTTATTTGCCAAAAATGCATTGATTTTTTTCGCCTAATTATTTAAAACCTAATGTATTATTAATATCATTCGATAGCCCGTTTTCAACGTTTTCCGTCAAACGATATTTATAACATGATTGTAGCATGCACCTGTCAAAAATTTTATCATTTACAAAACGGTTCTGCAGGACAACTGAGTGACAGGTTTGAACGATAAAACCCGTTTGATTTGGGTATGAATCAAATCCAGCATTTTGCTCAAGCAGAGTTTGTTGGCTATTTCTGTTTTTAAACTACAGTGCCTTAGTCTTCTTTAAAACTGTTTCCAATATAATTTTGCATTTTGAATTTAAAGAAGTTTGGTGAAAGTTTTCATCCAAAATGAAATGAAAATGAGGTCGCAACAGTTTTTTGTCAAGTATGACAACTGCTGTAAAATTCATTCCTTTTTTCCTGTCGCAACCACAGTAGCGACAGGACCTTACATTTGATTTGCTCTAGCGAATTACACGTGTTACGTCTATTCGCTTGGGAAACTGAGTGTGTGAGTCTGTGTGGAATTTTAGTGTTGTGTGCGATCGTGTTTTGTGTGTAAGCTGGCCCGGGCGGCTAGCCAGCTAGCTTCTTTTGTTAATGCTGAAAAGTTTAGGTTACTGTAGTGCCGAGATGAAAAGATATTTTTTATTCTGTTTTCCAAAGGACAAAGAGTTAAGTTTTTTCTGACCGACACTTTTTATGTCAAAAAAGTTGTTAATTATATTTACTCAAGATTTGCTTAAAAAGCTGCGAAAAAGAGTACAGTTCTTCCCAGCACTCAGTAAAAGGCAAATAGGCGGTAGTTGCAAAAACTTTAAAAAGGCTATCCAACAAATGGTGCCTGATTAGGCTGTCTAAAAAGAATCTAAAAGGTTGTATCTAAACCTGTGAGAAAAGGGCCAATATGCACCTTTTTGCTGGTTTTGTTTGGTTCTGTAATGCCGAAAATTTTGCAATGGAGGCCTTTAATCTGAACAAACTTCCCCAAAGGTACAACAGTTGTTTTGAGGCTATATTCACCGATTGCTACATGCTTGTTGGTTAGTCATAATCGTAAAATTTTAATATCCATGCATTTTATGACTTGGCAAAAAAGTTTACGTTACTGGTTGGTGCCTTCGTTAATACCAATTGCAAAGCTTTGTCCCAAACCAAGTGTATACATAATGTAATGAAGGAGGATAAAGCCGGGTCTTCCTCAGGAAGTCAGAGGACAGTCTTTGAGGTGTGTTAGGCTATTTTTATTGAGCTAAAGTTGTTTGTTTAACACTGCAATCCCCATGATATTTCTGCATTTTGAGAATGTAATAATATTGATAAATTTAAGCCTATAAAAAACCCTCGTAAAATGGGCCCTGAGAAACTTGAGGCTGTGGCAAAGTCTTTAGTTGGTTAACGCTCTTATCCTTTTATTTCTTTGAAAATAAAAAAAATATTTTTGCAACATAATATATTACTCAATGTTTTTCTCAAAGGCAAAAAACTATAATTTAGAAGCAAGTAACGGTTTATCTTTTGGATTGTGAACAAAGGCATAAGATTACCAACAGTTTATTAGTAATAACCAAAAAAATGTCCTTGTGTTAAAAATAAATAGGTACGTAGCGACAGGTCTAACTTCCTTTGAAGCAATTTCTTCCAAGTGATTTAAACTCTGCCGAATACGATTTGCATTAAAAATTACTGCTATATACTGGTGCAGACCACACGGGTGGTCATGGCCATGGATAAGAACTCCATAAAATTTGCATAAAATTGCTGCTTGTTTGTAGCTTACTGTTGTTTGTTACCTAAACATTAGTGCAAAGCCTAACATAATATATGTATGCATTGTTATCTTGAAAAGAGTATCTGGTTTAAAGTAGAAAGCTTTACTGTTGCACTGTCGAATCATGTGTAATGAAGTGAAATTTTGGTCAGTGAGTCCTGTTGTGCATTGCTACAGTAGGAATTGTAATACAGTTAATAAAAAGCATCCAATTAAAACATATAACGTTATTTCAGAAGTTCCATAGTTGGAATGTCAGGCATCAACCGGCAAGTATAGCAATTATATGACACTTATACAACTGAAATTGAAGTTGGAAAATGAAACTTGATAAATAATCGCTAGAATTTGCTTGGATCAATGTAAAACTATTGTTTGTTATGGTCAAACTTGAATGGCAATGTCCACTGACTATGTTTGTGTTATTGTTACGGTATTTGTGGCATTAGTTTTCGAGACCGATACTAAATTGACTGGTTTCACAATGGTGGTGCAACAAAAAACTGTTTTCATCCATCTGATCATGATTTTGCGCATCGGTTTATTGAACGCAGTGTAAACCCAAGGATTGCACAAGTGGTTTCCCTGCCACGCCATATGGACAACGACTGCAGCAACTTTGCCAAAAGTGTAATATTGGGACAGATAATAAAAGAACTGGAAAAAGTAGACGGCTGCGCAAAAACAAATTCCATTGATGAAACATTGCTTGTTCAATTTGCTCTCTTGCTTCAAACGTGATTCTGACACAGTTGTATCGGAGGATCCAGCCAGTTGCATTTTACGCAGTCGTCTTAGATCTCTTATGGTCAAAATATTGAGTGTTATTGAGACAGTAGCACAAGTGGTATTGTAACAGCGGTTGAAATAAATAACTTCTGTGCTTCGGATGTAGAATGTCATTAGCCCCTGGTTGTATACTAAACTGCCAGTGTCATAAAAAAAGTAGTAAAGTGTCCATGTTACCCACAGAATGATATAGCATCCGATTATATACATCAGTGTTTTTTTGGGACTAAAATATACCTCTAATTTTTTCCAGTGTTTCATCGCAATGAAGCGATTGCAAGAAATGGTCAAAAACATAGCTCCCCCGATCCACCAAAAAACAATGCTGATATAACCAATCAGAGTATCTACCCACGTTTCTTCCAAAATATCAGTGTAAAGCAAAATTCGGACACTGGCATAAATTGATGAGGAAAGAAGTTCCATGGCGTCAACGAGACACAAATTTGCCATCAGCATGAACATGGGTTTTCCCTTAAACTCATTCTGAGTCACAAATATCAGTCCACACACGCTGTTGTGAATTACACCATAGGAACCAACAAGTAGATACATAATCGCGGTCCCAAGTTGAAAAGTATTCATTCTGCTCAAGATACTGGGTACAAGTCTGAAACTTCTGAAGGAATTATAGTATAGATAAAAATTTTCCAGGTTACTTTGGCTACAAAGTACCTTGTATTTTGCACTTCCGATTTGTTTTCGAGAAGTTTTGCAAATTGTGTATTGAATTGGGCTTTTGCCAAAGATATCTAATCAAAATTTGTTTAATATGAGAACTTAATTTTGAGATTTCAATATATTCTATGGTGGGAATTTAAACTCTGTTATTTAAATTGTGAGTTTGAAGCTCAATCGTTTTACATAAAAACATTCATGTTAATATCGATAATATCAAGAGTCCATAATAAGAAGAATATGACACTCTTCTGGACCCCAGCTTGGCCGCCGCGGACATGCTGCGACCATTACCCCCCGAAAAATGCCACAACTGTGGGGGGGGGGTACCCCCCTACACGAATGAAGGCATAGCCCTCAACTGTGGGGGGACCCCCCACGAATCAGACCATAGGTCTCAAACGTGGGGGGGACCCCCCCCCACAAATAAGGGTATACCCTCAAATGTGGGGAGGACCCCCCAAGTTTCGTACAAGCTACAAAATCACCCGGACACGCCCTGCCGCCACTTTTTGAAGTAAAAACTCGCACCCAGGGGTAATTTGAGGTGCTGAACACGAATTTGGGGGTTATTTTTGTCTACCTTTGACCCTGGACCCTATTTACCGGCACGGACTACCCACTTTGGAGGCCATTTTTTGAAATTTACATTCTTCATATCTGGGAAAATTTTGCACCCTGAACACGAATCCAGGGTTAACTTTTGTCTAAGATTCACTGGGACTCCGATATGACCTCCTGGGTACCATCGCCAGTGAGTCGGGTGTTAATTTTTCTACATGACATACATATCCTAAAACTACAGTCTATTAAGGGCCACCAGACTGATTTTAGCTCTAGTCCAATCTCCTGGCATGGTCTTCGTCACGTGCTTGTTTCCCACGCATTAAAAACTCCACCTTTTGAGCACGAGACCATTATGATTGGTCAGCGATACTTGAAATCTGTCCTAAGCAAATTATCGAATCAAAGAGAGGCAGATCTTGCACGTGAACTTTAGACCAGCCAATGTCAGACTAATATGCCCCCTAGTGAGATAATAGTGCGAGTTTGTGTTTGTGATTACTGTGTGTTATGCAGTAACTTTTGTCTTTTTAAGCATTTTGTGAGCTTTTTTCATTAGGCTACTTGTAACATACTTGAAAAATATTACCTGTTTACAAAACTTTTTCAGTTTCCTATGATTCATGTTTAGTAGCCAGTGGAGCCAATTAAGTTTGACTGTTGAAATGTCCTTTGTATGAGTTTGTATGTTTCTTTGTATGAGTTCTGTTTTTTTTCTTAAAAAGTGTGAATCAATCTGTCCTAAGGACAAAACAAAGACAGTGCCTATGGACTTAGGCACATTCGTCAAGGGCAAGAACAGCACAGAAGGACAGGGAAACCTGGGGAGAGGGTCAAAGACTAAGCTTAGAGTATGAACCAGGCTCAAGACTTCAATGATAAAAAATAAAAAAAAACAGATTTAAAAATCTATATTTCAATACTTCCATTATTTTCTGGTTTGGGGTTCCAAACCAAAGATTTGTTTCTAGACAAAAAACTCATTAAAAATACATAATCTAAATAGACAATTTTTTTGAAAAAATTGTCAGTTTTTTCAAAAATGTATTTTTGACCACACCAAAATGTATTTGTTAGTATGACTACCCTAGCATTTCTCACTGGTAGATGGGATGGGCTAAAAATATTGGCCATTTGTGCTAACTGCGAAAAGTGCTGACTCCAATTTAAAGCACATATCACTGAAGACAATAAACAACTGCTCTAACAGAGTCAGGAACGTTTTGCTACTCAATTGAAATCCAATTCAAGTTCAGACTTTGACGCTATACCTAAGTGTTGTGTAGTTTTAGGATATACCTATGTATGTCATGTAGAAAAATTAACACCCAAGGACTCGCTGGCGATGGTACCCGGGGGGGTCATATCGGAGTCCCAGTGAATATTAGACAAAAGTTAACCCTGGATTCGTGTTCAGGTTGCAAAATTGCCCCCAGATATGAAGAATGTTAATTTCAAAAAAATGACCTCCAAAATGGGTAGTCTGTGCCGGTAAGTAGGGTCCAGGGTCAAAGGTGGACAAAAATAACCCCAAATTCGTGTTCAGCACCTCAAATTACCCGTGGGTACGAGTTTTTACGTCAAAAAGTGGCGGCAGGGCGTGTCTGGGTGATTTTGTAGCTTGTACGAAACATGGGGGGGTCCCCCCCACACTTCAGGGTATACCCTCATTTGTGGGGGGGTCCCCCCCACGTTTCAGACCTTTGGTCTGATTCGTGGGGGGGGATCCCCCCACAGTTGAGGGCTATGCCTTCATTCGTGTAGGGGGGTACCCCCCACAGTTGTGGCCTTTTTCTGGAGATAATGGTCGCAGCATGTCCGCGCTGCTAGGCCACAAACGTGGCCAGTGTCATACTCTTGTCATTATGCACTCTTGATAATATTAATATAGTACCAGCGAATATATGTTTCGTAATCAGATTGAAAGTTTAAAGCTCAGTTGTTTTAAAAACAATGATGTTATTTTCGATAGAATTAATGTAGAACCAACAAATATATGTTTTGAATATATTTCTAAAGTTCACAGAACAAAGTAAAAAATTCTGAAAGCCTAAATTTTACGGTTCGAAACAGAACAAACTTTTTCCAATACACTTGTCAGGGATTCAATTTTATCGAAAAAATCTGTAGTTAGGTACGCTGCGGCCCTGTAATGCCGATGCTTCGGTTTTGAGCCAATGAAATGTTTTTGATAGCGCACACCCTACAGCGTAAATTTCACAGCTTCAGCAAAAAACCTGCGGGATGTCATATTCTTCTTGCACGCAGCGGATGATTAAAGTGTTTGTTTGTCAGGTTAATCAATTTCTCAATAACAAATACTCTAGCAACATTTCGGAGTTGAAGCCGATAACAAAAATAAGCACTTTACCGCATAGTTTTCAAGCTACTGTTTCAATTGCATTGTTATACAGGGTCAAATTAAAACAGCTTGAAAAATAATCTCGTTATTAAACTTCTTGTTGAGATGAAAACTGTCAGCTTGGATTTTGATACTTAGTGATACTTACTTAGGATACAGATGCTTAGCAGCAACAACAACATTCAACATGAAAACCATCATTTTGTTTCAGTTTTCTCAAAAATGAATGACAGTGCAAACAAATTTTTCTGCTGAGTAAATTGTTATATTGCAAAGCCTGAGTGTCAATATTCCAGAGGAAATAGTTTTTTTTATGTATTGCCAAGTGTAGTACGTCTGGTACGTCAGAAACATACCTAATGCAAAAAGTTATTTGTAGTTTTGAAAGCGTAATAAGTTTGCAAAATATTGCATTGAAAAAGTCACCAAGTAAGTTTATAGTTTGAAAAAGATGTGACAAAGATTTGCATTAGAATTACCTAGTTGCGGACTTGAAAAAAAATTTAGTTTTCGCATTTTTAAAAAAGTGACCCCTGGCGTGGACCCGTACCAGCGACCGATAGATTAGAAGGTCATTGCTCTACCAGTACCCCACTTCGGTTAGGAATATTATAAGTTTACTAGTCTTTAAGCATTTTTATCAACTTAACATTATGGAATGGTTTGACTAACTATGAACTACGAACTATGACAAAAACAATAAGGGTATGATAAGCTTTCGACGTGTGTTTGAAAATCGGTTTGGGTATTTATTAATCGGGATTAGTCAACAGAAATAATTGGGAATTTTAACTATTTAAAAACTTTACAAGTAAAATTTCATCACGTTTCGAACGCGGATTCAGAGTCCAGAGTGCTAACCACTTCACCATGAGGCCGTGGAAATAGAATGATAATATCCACTTATGTACCTTCTAAAGTTGCAGTAATTGACAAAGAACAAAACATTATTATACAGTATGTTAATATACTAATTCAGCCTTATAAACTTGAACTTGTATAACAACATTTTAAGCCCGGTTCGCACAGATGGTAGGGTATCTATCTTGTATTTACTGAGTATTTGATTTTGATTGCGCAAGTAAAAAGTTGATTAACTCAGAGCCTTCTGCTTTGATTTTGCGCAAGTTAAGATTTTTGTTCCCCGAAATCGCATTTGCTCGGTGAAAGTGACCTAAGAGTACTCACCTCATCAGTGTAACAAGTGTAGAAAAATTGACCCTGAAAAAATCTTCTGCTGCTGACGTCAACTCTGCAGTTATTGCCCGCTTTTGTAATTTCAGTAGTTTCACGGATTTTGCGTCTTGTTGACCTGTAGCCAGCACTCGGATGTTCTCTCATCCTATTTTATGGTTGTAGTTCTAGCAGTACTCTGCAATGTCACTCGACCTTCTGTAGAAATTTTTGCGCGGCCGCCTCAGCGGCCGTGCATACTAATTTCAGGTGATGCACTGAAACCAAATTTGCATGGAAATCATGCTTAGTTTCAGTGCATCACTGCAGCATGCTGACTGCACTCCAGTGCATCGCTGCGCCAGTTGCACTGATCTGACGTAGCTCGCCTGTCTGTTGTGTGTGTGTATGTGCGGAAATGTGTGGGAGTGTGTGTGTGTCCTATGCGAAAGTGTCTGTCAACCCACATACAATGAATAGCTACATCGAAACAATCAATGTGTCAAAATCAATTGCAGCATTATTATTTACAAAGTTGCAGTCTTAATTACAAAGGCCGTACGTATGGAAAATTTCTGCTTCTTCTGACTGTGATAGCGTGAATACTACCAAAAGCAATACTGCTTTTCAGTTTTCAATCAGTTTATGCCGTGCCGCGCCATATTTTACCGATACGGTAAAATAATACTGACCGTTGTCGCGTGAAAAAAGGTACGCTCGTCAACAAAAGTGCTTGTTTGTGCTCACTTAGGGCATTATCCAAAATTGGATTTAACGGATTAGATTTAAATTAATTTTGCTAATAGCGCAGCACACAATAAAAGTAACCGGCTGAAACTTTGCCACACATGGCTCACATACAGTACCTCGGTATGTGCCAAGTTTCAATAAATTAGGTTTAACTGAAGCTGCGTTATTGACTAAGTAAAGTTAAATCTAATCCGATAAATGCAATTTTGGATAAGACCCATAGTCCGGAATTTTATACCGGCATATCTGATTCATGTCCACTTAATTGCAGAGAGCTGCAAAGTACAGTAAGATCAAAAATGTTGGAGACCTTGTCTAGAAGACCCAAGGATACGATATACGTATACGTGCGCCGACAACAGAAATCTGCAATCAAGTGTATGCTGGTCAAATGACAAAATTACTCTGTAAGCTCGAGACTGCGTCGAGTCGCATTGCAGGGCACTGCTGAAATCACAGCCATGGAATTGGCTGGAAATTAGAAAGAGGGAGTTACCCATGTTCAACAACACGACAACAACAAGCACGTTTTGTGAGTAAAGTTAAACTGAATTTAGATAGATTTTGTTCCGAGATGCTTTTACATGCCGAGGATATTCTGCGAATATAAAACGCGGCACCAAAAATTTTTTCACGGCGACATATGTTTTCGTAGCTAAATCTTGCTGTCAGAATTTTTATAGAAGCTTATTCACGTTAAAAACGAATAATTTAGTGAAAAGTAAAAAAACATTCATAAGGCATTTCAATACATTGAATTCTAAAAAAAGAGTATGCCGTTAATCCTAGTGACTGCTAAACAAAGTGTTAATAAGTCCACAACTATATAACTACTATCACGGAATAATCACACGAATTAGCAAACTGTACACTTAGTACATACTATGTTCTTTTCCGTCATAGTTGAACCTGTACCACAGGGAAGTTTTCAAACTAAGGGCCTATAAATGGTTAATTTTAATCGGACTGAATGGTTTATAAATTATGCTAAAAATGTTGCATCCGGTTAGTCCAGTTAGTAGCAGTTTAGGAACGGCTTAGAACTAAAATTAGGCCGCTGACGTATTCTAACTAGTTTAGTGCGTTTCGTTCGATATTTCATTCCTAAATCTTGGACTAAACTAAGTTTACTCCGTTTAATCCGGTGAAAAAATTAGACCTTAGTCGCTTTCCAATTCAAAGTCTTTCTAATTTCAAGAGTCTTTCTATTGGTCTATTGTCTTTCTTTTTTATTAATTCGAAAATGGCAGTCTTTGTTATTAAAACATATAACTTTTGTGTACGAGCAAAAAATTATCAATTACTGCATCGCTGTCACAAATATTATTAGTACTGCATAATTGAATCACAGTCTTGCTGCTGTTCGTTGCTTTGTTATTCAATACGCAGTACACTTCATTATCCGCAGCAACTGTGTTATATGTACACTTCTCGCAACTTACGCAACTGTATATGTACGTATCTCTTAATTCTCGTATAATATGACTTCGCAGCGTCAGCACACACACTGCAACACACACACCCCACAAACATACTGCATTTTTGGGACCTACCTAGGTGATCAGTTCAAGTTAACACAGTGAGATTAGATACGTGTTAATTGAGCTTTCGTATTTTAGTACATACGCGGCGGCCGAGGCCGCCGCGTAAAAACTGGCGTTATATTTTATTGCATACTAATACGATACGGTGTATACTGCACATATACCTATATTGTCGCAATATTCTTACCTAAAGACAGCAGCTTACGTGAACTTAATTTCTCCTACCAACCCTCATGTCACAACTTCTTACTAATCGGTGGCTATCACTAAAAATGACTACTGCCTAATCTTGAGGTTTGCCCGTTTACTCATAACTTTTCTAAGCCTTTACCGCTTTCTTGTAGTCTATTAGTAGCATGAAAATGGGCGTTTTCGGCCCTCCACAGCCGCAGAACTTCCTCCCTTTCGCATCCATTTTGAACTATTAGAATATTAGAAAGTCAAACTAGGCGTTCTGACACCTCCCGCTACCGTAGCACTCTCGCATGCCCTCCCACAACCGCCACTGAAAGTAGGTATATATAAGTGTGTTTACTAAAACAAGCCCTCTGTGTACGTCCTCCACGGTTTGGGACGTGGCATAGGCACAATATATACAACTCTTAAACTAAAATATACAATGTTTTTAACGATCAAGTCAATGAAAACAAATTTCAGCATACTTCAGTAAACATTCGGGAAACGAGTATTCTTTCCATTTACGACCTGCCAGCCAATATATTATACGAATAGTGTTGAATCTAGACATCACTTCTTAGTTCTTCGTCTAGCGATCGCTTCTTGAATTGTGATAAAATTTTTTTTAAGAGTCCTTAGGAACAACTCCTTCGTGATCAAAAATTTTGTAGGTATAATCCAATTCAGGCGGAATTTCATCAAAAAGCAAGCGTAGCACTTCCGTTTGTTTAGTCATGTGAAGGCTTTTGCAGAATGCGTCGAAAGCACCTTTACCATGTTTCTTAATGAACATCACCAATTCTTGATTAGCTTCGTACGGGGTTTTTCACCGTAAGTCTTCTCCCTTCGACTTGTTGATAACCTTCCACTCAATCAGTAGGGGCAATACTAACTTTTACAATTTTAGCCATTCGGCAAACACAACGAAATTTGAAAGAAGACGACCGCTCTCCATGACTTTCACAATAAAACTGATGCAGAAAAAATTTGCTCAGACTTAAATACGTTCAAAATAGACTAAATTAGTGTAAACCTGTTGAAACCAACTAAAAAAACCTTATTAATATGTTTTCTATTATGACTCAGTGGAAAGGAATTTGAAGCAAAAACTAGTGTAAACCTGTTGAAACCAATTACAAAAACCTGATCTCTATTATGACTCAGTGCAAAGGAATTTTAAGCAAACTAGACCTCTGTGTTGTTCCTCCACGGCTTGGGACGTGGCATAGGCCCATTACTAGTTTTTTGTATTAAAAATGTTATTTCAAACAATTTTAATTTTTGTCAAAAATCAAAATCAAAATTTTAATAGTTTGTGAAAACTGTTCAGTTTGAAATGTATATGACGGTTTATACTATTTGTTGTTTACAAACGGCTATAATGTTACTTCACTGTATAGTGTACAGTAAATATTGTATTGTTTCAAATTTTGGAACTACAGTGCAAGTTAATTAAAATTAATTTTTAATAATGTAGAATATCATATGCTAAAACTAAATTTAATAACATATTACAACATACAGAATATAAAATCAAATTCAAATGTGTGATCTAAAAATTTCAGAAACCCGATAAGTTTAATTAAAAATTTGAATTGTTTAAATAGTTTTTCAGGATTTTTCAGGCGCTGAAATTTTTTCAGCAATTATTTTTGTTGTAGTTCTAACCCTTAGTAATTCCCTTCTGTATTTGGTGGAATTGTAGAAGCCAAGCTGTTCAAGCTTCTGCTGAGTCCGTGGGTTCTGGAGTTGGAGCTGGTTGCTTTGGAGTATCCTCATCAGCGTGTGTTGAGCTTCCTGTAGGGCTTTGCGGTGCATATTGGGGCATTTGCACTGGAAGAAGCGGCACCATGTAGTCTATGTATTGGACGTGCAGCGCCCCAAGCACCATATTGGTTATGGCCACAGCGTGAAAATTCAGAATAGCAAATCAAGACTAAGAACTATTCAGTATTAAATTATTCATTTAGTTTCTGCTGGTAAACTTAAACTTTGGTATTAATAAGTTATAACAACAATGACCTAAACAATGGTAAACTAGGAAGTTATAAACATCATGTTTTTTTATAAAAGTGTGTGAATGTGTTCACTTATAAAATTTTGACATAAAAATTCTTACTGCTTACTGTGTGTTTGTGTGTGTGTGTAATAGTTTATAAAAATTGAGTATTACACTAAAGTTACATTAAAACAACAGTGAAGAGCAGAACCAACCTCATTAAAAAACACCATTTTAGTGCCCATGTGAATAAAGGCATTGAACTCATGCCGGCACCAACTGCAGCTAGGGCGGACTGGGTGACTTGCATCCCCCACCTGCAGAACACTGTCGAAGCAGTGTCTCATTTGTGTTCTGCAGTGTTGTGTGCAGTCCAGTAGCATCGTGTTTGCAGGTCTGTAGCAAACGAGGCAAGTGGATGCTTCGGCTTGCCCATCGTGGTCGTGTGAATCTACTGCTCCAATTGGTACCTCTGCAGCCTCTGCTGGAGCATCATGTTCGCTTTGCTCCGACTCCATCTCTTCTTCATCATATTCCTCAAGTTCCTGCCCTGCCGCTTCATCACCCGCGGCCTCCCCCATGGCTTCTTCACAATTGTTTTCTCCCCCAGATTCTTCACCTTCGTCTTCAACCTCGTCCTCCCCCACCGGTTCTTCACCTTCGTTTTCTCCCGCGGCTTCTTGGCACTTTTGTCCTCCTCCACGGCTTCCCCTGGCCAATTTCTCTCTCATGCTCCCTCGCCGCTTCATTCAAATCCCCCTCGGCACTCTCGTCCTCCTCCACGGCTTCCTCACTAACGTCCAGATGTTCAGTTTCGAATAACCAAGTGTCAGCTTCTGGTTCTTCCAATAGTTGGAGAGAGGGCGGAGGTGTTACTAAGTCGATTAATTCGGGGGTCGGTAATTTTACTAAGTTTACTAAGTCTCTGCGACAGCCGCAGAGGTGTGATACGTGGAGAACGGTAACATGATAAAGGAAAATATAACAGTAGATTGTAGAAAGAATGGATGGAACAAAAAGAATAGATAAATGCTCAATTTTTGCAGCTTATATATGATTAAATTGGGTTAATTCTTTGATGAAAGTAATTTGGGTGTCACTGTTTATTTGGGGCAATATCGGTGTAACCACACAATTTGAACCATTTTTTTAAAATTTGGCACGTGTGCTACCTAATTTTGCATCTTCATTGTTGTTTTGGTTTTCTAAATTAGAAAAACATTGGTCTAAAACAGGTAGGTTGATTTAGTTCATTTACTTCTTAATTCACGCGTAAAAAATGTTTTTAAAATCCTACTAATTAGAATTCGACATCATTGTGTAAGTGTACTTATTACGGGACAACCTCATTTAAACCCGTCTAAAAATTGTCAAACTACGGTCAGTTTTCATTTCAACTACGTTTTAATTCACGCGTAAAAATGTTTTTATAATCCTATGTAATTAAAAGTCGACGTTATTGTGTAAGTGTACTTATCACGGGACAACCCCATTAACCCCGTCTAAAAACTGTGTCAAATTTCCGACAATTTTCATTTCGATTACGTGTTTAGTTCATTGCTTTATTTTCTGAAAGCTGAGTTACTTCTTCTAATATTTTTCTTCTTCTATTTTTGCCTCTTCTGCGGTAAGTCTAATTATTCCTTTTGACTTTGAATGGTGGTTGTGGGAGGGAGGGAAGGAGGGAGTGCTGCGGTAGCTGGAGGTGCCAGAACGCCCATTTTCATACTACTACTATTCCTTTACTGGATGAATGGTTTATTTTTAATCGGACTCAGTATAAAATTTATGCTAAAATTCCATTCTACAAACTCCCAATTTAAAGGACTTAGATTAGAGCGCGCTCTTTTTAGTCAAATTAGCTAATCAATAATTAAATCTCATCCCAAACGCCGACAGACTTATCCTGCCACCACTACATATCTAGGATTGGCGACCATAGGATTTGTCGCGAAGCAAAAAATTTAGCTACAGTGGGAAGCAAAGGCCAAGAAAACGAGCAAATGGTGAAAAAATAGCGAGATGATAAAGGATTTCTTACCTCCTAATATTAAACTGCTTAAACACTTAAAAATAAAAATATCGAGAATAATTAATTAAAATTATTTAGCTTTGTAACAGTACTACATGTGGGAAATAAACTAATACCAAGACATTCAGACAGTAATAGTGCTCAAGATCAATATCGTAATCAAAATACTGATTCGCCAAAAATTGTTTATGTTGAACCGGCAGTCAATATGACTCACACTAAAAATTTTTGTTAAATATATGTCTAACATTCGTTCCTACGCCTAGAAATATTTTATTACTTACGACAATCAATAGCCTTAAAACGTTTCAATACAAACTAATCTACAAATTTCGAGCAAATCATTATGCAGCCTGCAGTGTTGAACGTGATTTTTAAATACTATTTCAGACGTAAAAGCTGGTTTACAGTCAATCAATTTTAAATCAACCCAAACATATGAGGAACATGTAGCTTTGCACAAACTACCCTTATGTCCTTGCTTTTTATTATTCATCACATCGCGTACTACATCGCACCGTGCGTCAAAGTCACGCAATACTAACAGCAGCCTATTGCGCAGCTGAAAAAAACCACCCAATCCACCAACTATTGCTTACTCAAAGCATCAAATCTGCGCGATGCATTAAATTGGTCAAAATTTTCAACAAATGCTCCAGTTTTTAAGCAGTACAGATCCGATACTTGCGAGAGAGGCCATGGTTGTCGTTGCTGCAAATTTCGTTGCTATCACGACACACGTGCGTAGCTCAACAAGCCGTACTTTGTTTAAGATCAAATCAAACAGTGCTTGCAAATCAACAGATCTTATCTATCTAATTGAATGTAAACGATGCGCAATACATTAGCGGAACAGACCAACAATTACGTTCTAAAATCAATACGCCAACAGCCTGAATCTCGCCAAGTCAAAACAAAATAAACGCAACGTGATGGCCAACTGCAACTGCCAACTGCTAGAACTTTAATTAGCAAAGATTGCTAGTGTGTGTCATACCGAGTCCCGGTTCAACATAAACGAATGTTGGCAAATCAGTTGAATATGATATTGATTTGAGCACAATTACTGTCTGTATGTCTTGGTAATTACTCGAATTTTGTTGGAGTGTGGTGCGCATCTGAATGTGGTAACGACATGTTATTTGGTACTATTAGTTGTAAGAAAATGTTGTGCCCTTTCGTAATTATCCGACGTGAATCAGTTTTATTTTTTTACAAGACGCTCTAACTTGGCCTGTTTTTGGGTGCGTAAATTTTCACAAGACCATTTTAAAGCGATAACAATAATCAACAATACTGGACAGTTGCACATGTATTAAGTGTTCTTTTGATAAGTCTCCACGAAGCTCCAGAATGTATTTGGATTTGTTCAGAGTTACATAAGCGGTCTCGGTTTATGCACTTCATGGTCGGCGCGGCCCCCTGCCAGCCTGTTATGTAGCATTCACGTCCAGTCAGCGTTGTACATCAAACTTTGAACCTTTCGGTCGGAGAGTCCAAGACCCGCAGTTACAACAAATGGCAGCAAAAATGATACTGCATGCTAGTGTGTAAAATAGTGTCAAGATTTTGTGATTTTATGACAAATATTTAAGTTCAAAAATTGATGATAAGTATAAACTATAAATAGCCAGCAGTTACATAAAATTGAAAACACAATAATTTATGTTTGAAAAATTTAAAAAAGCAGTTTGATGAAAACGAAAAACAGTAAATAACATAAGTAAGCAGCTAAAACTGAAAAATATTAATTGATAATTAACTATATTGTAAATAGCTATAGCTAATATAGATATATAAATAAATTGCTATACAATACAAAGCAACTAAAATTGAAAAAATAGTTATCGTTAGCATGTTCACTGCCCATTGACTGGGTTTGGGTTACAGTATTTGTTGCATTAGTCCTTGATACCGCTACTCAATTGACTGGTTTCACAATGGTAGCGCAACAAAAAACTGTTTTTACCCATCTGATCATGATTTTGCGCATCGGTTTATTGAACGCAGTGTAAACCCACGGATTGCACAAATGGTTTGCCTGCCACGCCATATGGACTACGACTGCAGCAACTTTGCCAAAAGTGTAATATTGGGACAAATAATAAAAAATCTGAAAAAAGTAGACAGCTGCGCAAAAACAAATTCCATTGATGATACATTGCTTGTTCAATTTGTTCTCTTGCTTCAAACGTAATTCTGACACAGTTGTATCGGAGGATCCAGCCAGTTGCATTTTACGCAGTCTTCTCAAATCTCGTATTGTCAAGATATTGAGTGTTACTGAGACTGTAGCGCAGGTGTTGTCGTAAAAGCGATTGAAATAAATAACTTCCTGGCTTTTTATGTAGAATGTCATAAGTCCTTGGTTGTATACAAAAATGCCTGTGTCATAGAAAATATAGTAAGTTGTCGATATTACCCACAATATGATGTGAGACCCTAATATATACATCAATGTTTTCTTGGGACTAAAATATACCTCTAATTTTTTCCAGTGTTTCATTGCTACAAAACGGTTGCATGAAATGGTCAAAAACATAGCTCCTCCGACCCACCAAAACACATTGCTGATATAACCAATCAGAGTATCTACCCACGTTTCTTCCACAATATCAGTGTAAACCAAAATTCGGACACTGGCATAAATTGACGACGAAAGAAGTTCCATGGCGTCAACGAGACACAAATTGGCCATCAGCATGAACATGGGTTTTCCTCTAAACTCATTCTGAGTCACAAATATCAGTCCACAAACGCTGTTGTGGATCACACCATAGGAACCAACAAGCAGATACATAATCGCGGTCCCAAGTTGAAAAGTATTCATTCTGCTAAGGATTGTTCGGTGAAAGTTTGAAAATATTTATGAAGAATTCAGAGTGTAGAAGCTAGTTTCCAGGTTACTTTGGCTACAAACTATTTGTACCGAGGGTTTTGTACTTCTGATCTGTTTTTGAGAATATTTTCTAAGATTCTATTTTATTTTATCGTGGGAACTTAGTCTTTGTTATTCAGATTGAAAGATTGAAGCTCAATTGTCTTAAAAACGTTAATGTTTTTATCGACAAAATTAATGTAGAATTAAAGAATATATGATTCGAAATTTGTTTAAAGTTAACAGAATGAAGTATAAGATTTTGAAGTCTAAATTTTACAGTTTGGAATTGACCGAACTTTTCATTGCACCTCTCAAGGTAGCGCAGTTTATGGAGAAAAATTTGTTGAGTAGGTACTAATGATAGTATTTAGGTGGCAAAAACAGCTACTTTATTTTTCAATATTTTGATAAAGTAGGCAATATGGTGAACACTTATATTGTATTGAACGCTTAACATTTTTCACGATGGCAAATTGTGACTTAACTGATTGAGTGACTTGCGATTGATTACTTCAAACTACATACCTCTGACAAATCCAGTTCAACAACAATAACACCTGTCATTGACCAATCAAAAGGCGGCAAAAAAGTGCTTGTAGTCTGCCCAGCTGAAGAAAATGAGATCGCATCCCCGACGACGACAGTGTTATCTCAACACGTGGTTGGGGAAACGTCTCCAAACCCAAATTTAGCCATCGTGGGAAGCAAAAGCCAACAAAACGAACGAATAATGAAAAAATTATTGAGACTTAAAGTTTGCTTGCCAAATAAGGTCAATCTGTCAACTAGAAACAAAATATTGAAAAACAGAGAGCACTAGTAATTTTGTTACAGTAATACTATGGAGATATACAGTAATGCTATGTAAAATGGAGGTGGTAGATAAATCATTTAGAGTCCCGGCCAGATATAGTACTCCTTCGTCTTCGCGAAAGCAAAGACGCGAAGTCCATTTGCGAAATTGAAAATATTAAATTATCATGAAGCTATACGGTTCAATCAGGCCGAGTTTTTGACCTGCGAAGAAATGCGAAGAAAATAAACTAATTATGACCGGGAAACATTAGCGAAGCTGCGAATAAAAGGCCTTGTGCAAAAATTGAGCCCCTAGTTATGGCCAGGACTGCACATAAAATTTTTGACTTTATGAATCAAAAATTCTCCGCGCCGAATATTTTTCATTTAGAATGATAACCACAGTAATTGTGTTATTTATTGGTTAACAACTGTGCTTGTACTTGTTATTTGAATGAACATTCCATCAAATAAACTTACATCCTAAAGCCCGGTTCATACTCGTCCTTAAGGACTGTCCTTGTTCCTAACAAATGTCCCTGTCCCTATGCGGGTTTGATTCATACTTTTCTGGTGTCCTTTTCCCTTTCCCTGTCCCTAAGCTGCGATTGATTCATACTTGTCTCTAAGCAGCTTAGGGAATGTCCTTAAGCAGCCATAAGGACTGTCCCTGTGTCCCTAAGCAATGTTGAGCAATGTTCTACTTTTTCCCTGTCCCTTAGCAACTCGGCCAATCAAAATACGGCAGTTAGTGACACGAAGAACAGCCAATCACGGACTATCTCGACTACTAGTGAAAGAATGTCGTGGGCTTGTGTTGCGGTATTAATTCTATCGTTATTTTTGGGTTATTTAACACATATTTGCGTGAAAAATATTTGGTTTTCAATTTTTATACCAACCCGATATATACCAGAACTTCATAAAGATGTTCTAGCGCCCCCTTTTCCATACCTTGGAAGTCGAGTGGTTATGATTTTTGCTTTTTAACCTGTGGATCAGAGTTCGAATCCCATATTCGAAATTTTGGATTTTCTTTTTTTCAGCCTATAAATAGGGTTGATAACTTTTACACGGTACTTTAAACAAAACGCAGATATCCAATGACGTTTGAGCATTAGTTCATGTGAGAAAGACTATTTCCTTGTCCTCAAGGAGTATGAATCAATTACCTCTAAGGACAGGGACAAGGACATTCCCTATAGACCTTAGGGACATTTCTTAAGGACAGGGACAAAGCATGAGGACACAGGGACAAGGATACCTAAGGACAGGGGGACAAGGACAGCGCTTAAGGACAGGGACAACGCTTAGGGACGAGTATGAACCAGGCTTTAGTAGTTTTTACTTATACACAAACTCAAATGTTATTGTACTACACACAATTACAGAACCCATACAATATTAAATCATACAAGTTTATTTGTTGTTGATAATTAAAAAACTGTAAAATAATTACTGGTTGTAAGCAGTAAACTACCTACTTACTTACTTTAAAATAAGTAAAGCTTCGATGTAAACGCCACTTTAAAATTTATATTACAAACTAGTTAGGGGTTTTACAACAATTGGCACAACTGTACTTTTATTACTTAAATGGCTCGTTTTATTGTTATTTGTTACGCCAACTGTTGGGCATTCAGGCGTCCTAGCCTTGAAGCCGTTATGTATTTTATCTAAAAAATCATGTCTAAACCTACGACTAAAAATGATATATAAATAAAAGTTAGCACTATGTGCAATTTGATGAGATAACACTGCTAAAATGTATAAAACTATAGCAAAGATCGACAAATAGAGCTCGTAAATTGCCTTAGAAGGATGGTTTTGTAGTAGCTTAGTTCCGTCAAATGGTTTATACACCAACTGAAACCCAACAAAAAATAGAACATTAACAACTATCGGTACACCTAAGGCCATTTGAAGTATGCACAATTGCTTATTCCGATTTAAAGTTTGCTGCGATGCTTCACTGTTAGCCTGAACATTTCCAGCGATTTTTTGTTTCTTTCTAAACCCAATGACAATTACCACGGTCGTAACCAGAATTGCAAAACCTTTGATAATTTCAGTCATATACAAACCTTCTAAATAAAGCTGTACACCGTATTCAACTGACGTATTGTTGGCCAAGAAAGGTACGTATAGTAATATGGATGGCATGTAACAAAAACTGGCACAAAATGCGATAAAAATAGATAGGTGAACAGCACGGTTGTTATTTATTTTATGAAAATGCATCGGAAACCACAGGGCGATAGTTCGTTCTCCTGAAATTGCCAGGGTTAGAATATCTGCAGACATCGCCAGACCATTTGCGTAAGCTTGCAAAATCACTTGTTCCAGAGTAAACATGTTTTTCAGACCTAATAGTAACCATAGAATTTTGCGTCCAAATGTTAAACTGAGCATAGCAAGTTCAATTACTGCCACAGCTTTGTGATAAAAATAACTAGGGCTGTTGAATTTTTTACTCCATAGCGTATACAATATTAACACATATCCCAAAATTCCAATTGGGCTAAGGCAAATATCCAGCCCAATTCTAATTTTATTAATTTCTTTCGCTATCATATTTCGATGATTCAAAACACCCAGAAAATGGTGTAGACTTTTGTTTGTCCAGTTTGCCATTTAGTACTGTCTCTGTAACCTAAAAAGGGTAAAAATAAGATCAACAAGCTACAATTAAATTGTAAAGAAGCACGTGAGTAGAGTTAAACCAAAATTATCTAGATTTTGTTGCGAGATGCGTTTACATGCCGAGGTTATTCTTTGATTGTAAAACGCGGCACCAGTTTTTCACAGCGACCTAAATTTTGGTGCCAACATTTTTTCGCCAATTTTAATGACGGTTAAAGAATTTGTGTTAAAAATACAAATCATTACGACAATATTGATAATTTTTCTTTTTGCATATATTGACGCGGCTAAAACACTTTATCGAAATATACTATTTTTGTGAATTTTCGTATTATTTATGTCTCTCAAAAGTCGCGTTACGATTCAAAATCTTTCTAATTTAAAGAGCACTTCTATTTGTCTATTGTTATTAAATATTAATTATTTCTTATTTTTACGCGGCGGCCTCAGTATATACTATATTGCAATCGTCTTCTATGATTGCATGTAGTTCTACAGGAAAACAAGAGGCAGGTCGGCCTATTCTGGGTTTGTCTAAGAACTTGATTGGCTGTTTAAATAACAGCTCTCAGCCAATTACTGCTAAGCTCCGCCTATTCAGCCTATACGTACTAACTAGTATTGTATCAAATTACAAAGCCTACTGTAGAAATTGACACAATTTCGAATTTTGAATTTCGACACATTTTGAATAAAATATATTATTATGTGTTAATATATGCTCATAAAATTTCAGACTGATATAATGAGCGAGCTGGTCTTATTTTGCGAAAATTAGCCCCAATATGACAAAAAAATAAAATTTTCGACAAAATTTGAATTTTTAGAAAAAGCTAAAAATCTACGTTTTTTCGCTTGCAAACTGCCAAAAATGAACTCAGCGCATGCGAAAACCTACAAAAGCATGTTTTTACGTTGAAAAAATGTTAGTTTGAATTTTTCCCCCAACCGAATCTGCACCGGAAATTTCAACTTTAAACTTTTGCCTTGCGCTCAGCCTTGGCCGGAGAACTAGACTTTCTGTTAACAAGCGAAAAACCAAAAACTTCAAACTTTTTGAAATATCTCAAATTATACATCATAATAATTCAAATTTATTAATTTATATTAGCAGAGCAATGATTCAAAATTGATCGAAAATTTATTTCACTTTTAATTCGCCGAATTCGTTCGTTCAAACGTTTGTAAACCAAATTCTTAAGCCCGGTTCATACTTGTCATTAAGGACACAGAGACAGGGACAAAGACAAATTTTGATCAACTTCTGTGAATAGTTGACAAGCGTTCTGGCCAGTTTTTTGCATACGATTCGCAAGTAACTAGGGCAAAAAAGTTAAACTTTACATAACTTTAACTGAAATTAAAAAAGTTAGGACTCTTACTTTAACTTTGACTTTAACTTTAACTCCAAAAAAGTTAGAGGTCTTACTTTAACTGTAACTTTAACTTGAATTAAAACAACCTTACTTTAACTTTAAATTAAAGTTATTTAAAAAAAGCTATATAAAAGTCATTGATTTTCGGCTTACTTTAACTTTAACTTAAGTTGATGCCGGAGCCTTACTTTAACTTAAACTTAAATTAAAGCCTTGGCCTTACTTTAACTTTAACTTTAACTTTAACTTAAATGAAAATGGTTTGACTTTTTTGCCCTACAAGTAACCCAAACCTTATTCATGTGAAAAGTTGGCTTATTTGGCCAGACAATTTTCCTCGAATCGCTTAAGGGGGCGCTCTGAGTAACTTCCAATAAATCGAATTGATATAATTTTTCTTTTCTTGCTGATACGAAGTTTTTCCTTAAGCGCAACCAAGACACACACCAGGAAAGTATTTTTGAAAAGTTTGATGTGTCTCGGAAAATCTTGGCAAATTTTATGATTGCATGAAAATTGAAATTTTGAAGAATTTGGCAAATTTTTGAAATGACGTAGCTCAATGGTGCCTCAACAAATTTTAACAATTTATAGCTTAAATTAAAGACAATTATCTTGCCGAGGTGCCATTTTTGTCGAATTTTAGTTACCGGCGATAAATTTTTAGTTATTTTAATTTTTATTAAAAGTGACGATTGAAAAAGCCTATCATATTGAGCCAAATCATAATAATCACAATTCAAGAAGTTCGGCGCCTCCATATACATCTGTTTTAACAGTTTGCAAAGTTTCATGTGGATCGGGTTTCGCAGCTGACAGTAATCTTAAAAAAATGTACGCTATAGCGAAATTTCAGAAACCTGAAGTTTGCCTACACATACGTATTTTCCAAAAAATAGAGCTAATTTTTCTGCACTAAAATCCGTTGGGAAAAGTTTCAGAAGCCAAAAAGTAGCTAACGAAAAATTAGTTTGAAAAATAGTGTATTTTTGTCAATATTGGTCAACCTATTTTGGAAATTTTTTTAGAAAGGTTTGCCTACACAAACGACTTTTTGAAAAGTTGCAACTAGCAATTAGCTACATAGAACTGTTTCAAAAAGTACCAAAAGCCATATAAAATTTTTTGGTATATCGATTTAAAGATTTTTTCCCATTGAAAAAATAGTTGAAATTTCAAGTTGATCAAAAATTGACGTTATATACATCAAATGAAAGCTAGTTTGATTTTAAACAACTTTTCTTCTTGAGTTAACCAGTGAAAATGTGACTGAAAAATTTTATCGTCCAAAATCGGTTATTCAGAGCGCCACCTTAAGGACAAAACGATAGGGACGAGTATGAACCAGGCTTTAAAGGAATATGTAGCATGTCCAGCAATACCAGTGATTTTTGTGGAACAAATATAGTTTTGGGCTTTTAAAGCTGCAAATGTTACAAAATGAATTACATTACATATTATATTACATATTATTCATACATGAATGAATGAATTACAAATGAACTGAATGAAGTTATTTTTATTGTAATATCTTTGACCACCACCACCTTTGCATTCATTCATTTATTGTATTTTTGCCTACATTTTAGCCTTAGGGTGATCTTGACTCAGGTGGTCGTGACCTGGGCGTGCAATTACATAATAATTTTCAATCAATTGCATGGTTGTGCGTCACTATTGTACCTTTACAGATTGACTTCGCTACCGTAATAATGGGTAGGCAGGCGGAGCTTAACTGTGATTGGCTGCGAGGTGTTATTCATGTGGCCAATCCAATTCTTAGACAAACCCAGACTAAACCGGCAGGTCATGAAAAAGCACTGTTTGTGTGGGCGTATGTATGATTCTATGCACGTAGCTAGCTATATGCATTACGTACTTAGCGATATATGACTGTTGATTTGTAAGACACTTTGTGCGAGCGTGTGTGAGAGCATACAGGACATGTACGTCCACAGGAAAGTAATCTCTGAACAGTGTTGAGATGAAACCTGTTTGGACAATGTTTCGCAGATTACATATCAGTGTGTTGGAGCCAACGGATGTCAGACTTTAGACGGCGTTTCCAATTACTGATGTGGGTTAGATCATATCAACGGATTGGATCGACATTGAAATTCCGTGACGGCGATCCGGATCGGTAAAAAAATTTACGTCTGGACTCCAAAATTTCAAAATTTGGCGTATTGTATAATTTCCCAATCTTTTCTAGCGGTCAATCAAATGCACAAGTCTAACTATGAATCCATTTATTTAAATATATATTGGCTTTTTATAGTGGCAGAAGTATATAGTTTAAACATCTCCAAGTGAAGGGGTGGTTTCTCATCATTGAAGTCGCGTCAAGACACATACTGAAATGTTTCTAGACATCAGTGATCATTTATAAATGCACACAAAAACAATTTCGCAACAATGTTTTAGTTAACAAAAGCGTTAGTTTTTTGCAAATTAACGTATAATTTCCCTTCGAAATTTAGGTTGTCATTCGGTTCAGTCGCAGTCAGTGATAAGTTAACCCGCAATTATGTAGGTTTCTTTTCTTCGACCAAACAGGCTCCTCATTTTCTCAAATTTTTTGCCTTTACCATCAAGCGTTAACCCTCGTACAGCCCCTGAAAAATGGCAACATTTGTGAAATTTAGCGCTAGCATTTGCTGGCTAGTAGTTATGACTGAGGGCAGATTCCTTGATTAAACGGTTAATTTTAAAAATTAAACTTATAATTTCCATTCCGAAACCTCCGGATTAAGCGGACCTAACTTTAAACGCGCTGTTTTTTAGTCGGACTAAAAGAATTTTACGGACTAAACGATTTTACTGATTTTACTAAACGGACTTAACTAATGTTAAGCGTGCATGTTGAGTCCGTTTAGTCTAGTCGTAGCTTTGGAATGGAGTCAGACTAAAATTACGTATTTTAAGTAGTTTAGACCGTTTAACCAGATTTGCCATTCCTATACCTCGGGCTTGATTAAGTTCAGTCCGCTTAATCCTGTAAAGCAATTGGCCTTAAGAGTTTTCATGTTTAGCTATAGATATTGGCTTTAAACTATTTTGGTGCCGCGTTATATATTCGAAGAATATCCTCAGCACTGTAAGAATGTCCCAACGAGTTCTATCCAAAATTAATTTAACTCTACTCGCAAAACGTGCTTGTTTCGCAAATTACTGATTCTTTAAAAAACTTCAGTGTTCAAAAAAAAACTGAAAAAATTTTCCATCACTGCATCGCTTGTCTGGCAAAAACAATTATTACAGCTACAAGCGAGTACAATCGCAAAGGCCTTTGACACTCTGCTGCTCGTTGATATGAAATACACAGTACACTTTAATATCTAAAGAAACGGTGTAATCTCTAATAATCTAATACGCTGATGCACATTAAGATGTATCCTTACAGCGTGAGCAGTGAGCACACACACTGCAATAAACACACCACAAGTCCACTCCTTGTAGTTCATTTTCAGGAGCTACTTCGAGTCCACTCCGGCAAGTTCGCTGTTTGATTTGAGAAATAAAAGATTTAAGAAAAATCTGTGAATTAGTTGTATTAACTTCTGTATTCTATTGTGTTCGCTACATCTGTTAAATTCGACGTACCTGCCTTTCCAATGTTATTTAGCACAGAAAATCCGATCTACTTGAAGCATCGTAGAGAGCTGAGAAAATGAATATAGTATATGCAAATCAGATATGTGCTAACAGAGCTTTCGCAAAAATGTATATGCGCGGCGGCTGAGGCCGCCGTGTAAAAGTCTAACATATGTATAACATAAGTTGTAATAAATATGTTGTCAACATATGCACTTTTCTGTGGCCAGTTAATGAACTAACAAGCCCAACCTGCGGCAAAACCTTCAGTAAGTATTAAGAATTATGTTCAAGTAAGCTGACCAGCAGGTCAGCTAAAACCTGTTGTGCAGCAGATAATTATCTTATTGTAAAATGTGTATGCAAAAGTTCAATGCGTTTTTATGCAATCTTACAATAAGTTTTATGCAAAAACTGGAAAGAGTTTTAATTATCTAACAATAAATTATGTAGGAATGGGTTGTTTTGATGAGTGAGATGTGTATTCATTCTTTCATGACCAAAAATGACTACAGTTCGCAGGAAACATAAGATGCTGCCAACAAAATTATCTGGTTAAATGTTGGTACTATCAGCAATGTGACACAAGCGCACTATGTGACACACATGAACTAAACAAACGCACATTGACATTTTTCCAGCTTACAGTGTAACTTTTGCACTAGACAATGATGTGACGCTCGCGCAGTAGCTCTAATATGCAAAGCAAACTAACGCACAGACGTACATTGCACTACAAGCCCAGTGTATTCCGTCAGAAATCAAAATTAGAGACCTGTTGTGCTGTGGCACAACAGGAAAAATGAACTGAATTAAACTTGTTGAATTAGTATCTAACATCGCACGTTTACAAAACACGTGTATGATTTATCATCCAGCGCCTCAGTAACTTGCAATGGTCTAGTTTAAACAGTTTAGTCCCAGTGGTCTCATAGTGTAATAGTTAGCGTTCTGGATTTTGATTCCAGTGATCCGAGTTCAAATCATGGCGAGACTAATTTTTTCAAACATGAAAAGAGTTTAGCTCAGGAACTGTGATAATACTGGTAGGAGTAATAGAAGCTTTCGTTTGGTATGGTCGAATCTGGATTATTATGTTTATCTTTTTGTTTAGGATAGTTTATGTCCTATTAATTACTGCAAGGTACAGATGCCTTAATTACTTTCACCAAGTAGCGTGAGCACACACATTACAATATACACACCCAGACTTCTAGTGGATTTTAGGACCTACTGGATTTTGCAGGTCAAACTTATACAGATAGTAGAAATACGTGCAAACGCAGCGTTTGTATTATAGTATATACGCGGCGGCTGAGGGATTCTGCGTAATAAAAGAACTTTCCAAAATAAATATGGTGTAGCCTTTAGTTTATAACCACATTGTGACAGGCTGAAACTTCACTGAAACTTAAAACTGTACTTTTAATTTGAAAACGCAAAAAACCTATTTGCGGCCAAAGTACATAAATAATGAAAAAGCACAGAACTGGGTTGTAGACAATTTATTAATGTGTCGCACTGTTTTGCCTTATTTGACACTTGTTAATACTAGTGCAAACCTATACTTTGTATTTTACAAAAATGGTTCAAACCTAATGTGACTTGATATAAATATAAATATGTAAATGTAGGTACAAACACGAAGTGAGGTATGTACGTAGGAATTTGAGATTCTGGATATAGTGTAAAAAAATTTATGATGTTTGTATGCAAGGACTACAAAATCTCATTATACTAACTCGCTTATTCCGTGTTTAAATTGCAGACTTAGATAGGTACTTAGATTAATATCTAGTAGTGACAAATCAAATAGCATCTGCAACTGATTGCCTTAAGCATCAAAAGAATTCTATACTATTTTAATTAGATATGCAAAAGCAGCGCATAAAAAATAACAAAGAAATAATAAACATAAAAAAGTCAGTATGACTTAGAACTGCAGAAACATACCTATTGAATCCTACGTGTGTTTGTTTACTGTACATGCAGAAACTATTTTGTAGCACTGTAGTATGGTTTATACAGCTTATTCTAGTGTAGAGTGATTACATGTGTAATTAATTAATACTTAGCGGTGTATTAATTACAATAACTGGATACAACATTTGGCACTGCAATAATAAATCCTGCTATGGGAATTGCTTTCATGTTTTATTTGTCAACTTGAAAGGTTTGGAAGCGTGCGATGCAACGTGTTTTACAGTCCCGGCCAGAAATAGTATCCCTTCGTCTTTGCGAAGGCGAAGACGCGAAGGACCTTCTCAAATTCGCGAATAATAATTTAGCGTGAAGGCAAAGCTAATTTATTAGCAGCTAGTGTGCCAAGGTCAATTCTAGCTACATATGCGTAAAATATGTACGCTACATGTTTTTACGCGTATGTGCATAAGCAGGCTGACCCCTTGGGCCTTGACCTGCGAAGGAATGTGAAAAAAGGACACTAATTATGACCGGGAAATATGCGCGAAGAAAGGGTGTTCGCTTAGTTATGGCCGGGACTGTATAACTGTCTTATGTCTAATGGCGTATATATTGGCAAAACTTTAGTAGTTTCAGATACTTACAAAATATGCCGCTAATCAAAATTAAATAAACCTTGATGAATAACGACCTCCGCTGTTTTGCCATAACTTCAGCGATAAATTAATTACTTGTCAGCTGTCAGACTCAACAAGACTAGCTGTCAAAATTATGCATTTGGCAAAAATGAACAGAAAAATTAAAACGGATGAAGACGAAAGGAAAATATCAAGAGTTAAAAGCGCAGCTGTAAGTAAAATTTTAAACAATATTATAGAACTATTGTAAAAGTTACTTTTTATAATTGACAGTTTTGTTTTTAGTTAACATTAGGGCAACAAAACAAAAAATTGTAGAAATATGTTTATTAATTTGTGCATCAAATTTATTGCAGCCTCTCGAGATGACCGCTGTTGAAAACAAAATAATCAACTTGAACCTAAATTAATAATTATTAAAGAATGTGCACTGAAGTAATTGTAACTGTAATAAACACAAAAAACCAACAAAATTTACGTAATTTGGCCCGATCTTTAGGCCTGGATTGTCGACATTCGGTCTGGCAGCCTTGCCATGTTAAGTTTTATATGTTTGGGTGCTTCGTGGCTTCAGGCGTAGATTGCCTAGGCCCGAGACCGAAGTGTGACTCCATGACCAAAAGGTAGGGTCCTACGTCACTCACTAAGCCTAAAACTGCCGCGAACGTAAGCCTAACCTAAAAACACAGAAAAACCACAGAAAACTGTATATAATATTATTTATTAAAAAAAACAGAACATCAGGGGCAAATACAAAAGCAAGGGGACAAAATTAAAACAACGGGCCGAAGCCGAAAGTACATATCCGACCTTCGTTAAAATTCGTAACAAATCATGCCGCTTTTGAGCCAAGCAATTTACACCAATTTAGGAAAATGTGAATATAATGACAGCTCATTTATATAAAAGTTTCATTAGACATACATATTTTGACTACTATTAATGCTCTATTCACACCAATCGCATTTGTTAGACATACTTCACAATATAATTGTTCTTAAAACTATTACAAAATACCTATTTTAATTTCGTGAGAATTTCCACCAAATATGTTTTCAAATGATATGTTTTGGTTGGGCCTTGCTCGGGGCTGTGTGAAGTCCCTCCACCAAATATGTTTTCAAATGATATATGCATTATGGCCGTTATCTCAGACTGCTAAATTGCTACGAAGCAATTAAGTTCGATACATATATTTTTTTGTCAGACTAAATTGGCTAGCCCAGTTAGCTCAAATGATAGTGCGATTAACATCTTTTGAGCATACGATTGCGGATCAAAATGTTGGCGGTTTGACTCTGCCCCGGAGCTGCGTATTTTACTTTTTATGGCAGTCCTAGGTACTGAAAGATTTGGTCAGTACAGTTTGTCAATGTGTAGCAGGCAAGCGAGGTACCTGACCTTTTAGTGTTATTTAACACTAGAAATTCGACCTACCCGGATTAACGTAGGAATTTGATACTCTGAATGTAGTATAACAGCTACGCTTTTTTTTAGTAGATATTTCTTTCGTTTTCTTTTTTGTTTTCGTTTTCGTTTTCCTTTTGTTTTCCTTCAATTTAATACTTTCTTTCGCTTTCGTTTTCTTTAGCTGTCAATTTTCGACAGCTTGCCCAGCATGCCTTTTGGAACCGACAAAGAGTCTGAAGTCAAGCACAAGTGCACTCCAAAAGTTTTTCAAAGAGGTTTTTGTTTTCGTTTTCTTTTTCATTTTCTTTTCGTTTTCGTTCCTTTTAGTGTCAACTGAAAAAGCGTAGCTGTATATACGCGGCCCTTGAGGGTAGTAAAACGTAAAAAAGTAGTTTCAGATCACATTTGCTTCAGCGAAACTCTTAACATGAGGAGTGAGGAGCCGAAGGCTTTATAATTTGTACATTCTGAACATTCTTGTAAAAATTTAACGCATCATGTTTCGCAAAAACAATTCATTGCATTACAAGAAAGAATATGCAAACATGACAGGCACAAAATACAGACCTTATCGAGACATCAAATTACAATGAAAAGCTACAGAATAAACTTGCTATTCAAAACTAAATGGGTGGATTTCACAAAGGTGGTTTTACTAAACCATGATTTTACGTACGTTTTTATATGATTTGCACGTAATTTCATTACGAAATATTGCCTGATTCGTTACGAATTTCGTAGATTTTCTTAAACCATGGTTTTAGCGCAGTTGAAATTTGAAACCTGCAGTATAGCAGGTCTCTGTTTTGCTGAAATTTCAGCTGAGCTAAAACCCTGGTTTAAGAAAATCTGCGAAATCTCAGATGAAGGGTTTTGCATCCTTGAACCATCAAGAAAAGTCAAACTGTGCTTTTATTCAGGTGCACACAGCAAGCAATTAAGGTGCTTTAAAGTATAGTGGAAAGTAGGAAAGGCGAAACATAACAGAACTAAATGATGAACCAAACAATATTGCATTAACAACTGTGAAGTTGAATTTGAAATCAAATTGTCTAGCCTTAGAATAATAATTTTTTGAAGAATAAAGCTATAAGTAGACTTCAAAATTTAAATAATTGTAGAATAATAAAAAGGATCAAAATTAGAAGCGAAGCGGACGGTCATGTAGCGGCGACAACGGAAGATGGAACTAAAAGCAATAAACAAACCCTTTCTTTCCCGGAAGAAATCATACCAGTACGGCCCTGAATTGAAGGCGGACGTGTTGATCTTGTTACAATTTGGGCGAAATATGTGTCGGCATATTGTCGCGGTGGATGATTAGGCGGAAAAGAAAAACAGAAATGGTTGACGAACAAGACAAACACTTTGAACACAGATTTCTAAAATAATTATGGATTTTTAAATTATTAAATTTAGCATTTATTAATAAGTAACAAATGAATGTTGAAATAGCCAAATATGATAGCTGGTGAATTGGCGCCTGTTTGGGAATAAAAACCTTCAATGTTGAAAACTATGAAGCCTTGTATTTTAAAACAGATGCCAAATCTTAGTGTGTCTTAGAACCTGTTCATACTGGCTTTTATTCTTTTCTCTGTTATAAACCCGGTTCATACAGTCCCGGCCAGAAATACTGTCCCTTCGTCTTCGCGAAGGCGAAGATGCGAAAGCCTTCGCGAATTCGCGAACATTAAATTAGCGCGAAGGCAAGCTGTAAAATATTTGCAGCTGGTATCAGGTGTGGACGCGGCACGCGGGTCGAAATCGCGGGGATATAGGCGCGGCAGCCCCAGAAAAACCGGAGTTTTTTCTATTTTTTGGACAAATTTGGTCAACTGGAGACGTAATCAAAAAATTTTTCGACAGGTAAATTAAAAACAAAAGATGAGAATTTCATATCAGACAGTATATTACACAAGCATGTATAAGCTTTCATAAAAGTTAACAACAAGGAATGGTAAGCCATAGAGTTTGCAGAGGTCTGGGGGCGGCAGCCCCCAGGAAAAATTTTTTAGAATTTATTAATTTTTAAGCCAAATTTTGTCAATTGGAGGCGTATCAGAAATGTTTTTGGCAGGACTATAAAAACCAAGGGGGGACCCTTGTCGACAATTTCTTCAAGTTCCAATTTACGCGGGTCGGAAAAAGTTTTTCGACCCGCGCAGCCTGAAGTATGTACCCGCGGGTCGACCCACGGCTTAAATTTTCTGACCCGACCCAACCCAACCCGCGGGTACCAACGACCCGCGTCCACCCCTGGCTGGTATGCCAAGGCTTAGTCTGGCTACATATGCGTGAAATACGTACGCTATGCGCTTTTATGCCTATGTGCATTAGCAGACTGACCCCTTGACCTGCGAAGGAATGTGCAAAGAGGTCATTAATTACGACCGGGAAAGATTCGCGAAGCCGCCAAGAAAAGGTCTTCGCTTTCGCGAAAATAGGTACCCTAGTTATGGCCGGGACTACACTTGTTTTTTCTGTTGTGCCACAGCACAACAGGTCTATAATTTTGATTTTGGCGTTATAACACTAAACTGTGCATGAAATCTGTCTGTATGCATGTTTTACTTCAGCTCAAATGTGTATGTGCGTGTGTCACCGAGAATTACAGTGTTACATTACGCTGGAAAGATGATAGTTCAGTCTTCAGATATCTTCAATGAAGCGTCAAGCTTCAAAAAAGATTTCTAGCGGACAGAGTCGAACCGTCCGTCTTCAGATGTTACGCCAAATCCCTGCCGTCTGAGCTAAGCACTTCGTTGTTAATACCCTCAATTACTGAGTGAGTTTATTGGAAGAGTGTGTCAGGCTCATGCTTTCAGTATAATTTACACTCATACTGACTCAGGAAACGTTGCGACACGAAATTTTTTTCAAAGTTCAAAAAACATTGAATTATCGACGAAGCATTATCGTGTTCAGGTAGAAACACAAAAAAATTATGTTCCCCTACGCTTGGAATCTTCAGCACTATTTGTCTTGCAGACTTTAATGTTTATTCATCAAGCCGGAATAGCTCAGTTGAGAGTCCGTTAGACTTAAGATCTAAAGGTTCCCGGTTCGATCCCGGGTTTCGGCAAGTTTTTTAAATTCATGCGAAATTTGCTTTTTGATGACTTTGAATTTTGCGTTGCATTTACCCTATAGATTAACTTTTATTACATGTAATTTTACATTTTACAGATTTTAATTTTCGCAAGTTCGCAACATTAACCTGGAGTCTTGTAGCTTATGAACGCAATGCTGTTTCCAAATTTACTGGCAGCTTTTGTTTACTTTGGAATATAATTAAACACAGGCAATTGAGTTGAAAAACTTATAACTAAGAAACTGCTTATTGCAGCTCTTGAATTTTGAATCAATATAATCACAAAAAATGGCGGCGTTTAATGTTTTCTCTGATACGCCACCTCAGGCTTCACTATGTAACGACTCCGAACTCATGAAAATGTGCTGTAAAACAATCTGTTTTGAGAAAAAATCAATCAAAGACAATCTGTTTTGCTTACCTACACATTTTGGAGTATGATAATTAATTGCTGCACAACAGGTTTTAGCTGACCCGCTGGTCAGCTTACTTGAAAGTAATGCTGGATATTTACTGAAGGTTTTGCCGCAGATTGGGCTTGTTGTTTTTGTCTTTGTCATTTTATCCTTAAGCGATACCGAAAAATTCACCCATCCAAAGTGATAACTTTTTCGATAAACCTGTTTGGTATACAAGTCTAATTTGTATTCAAAAAGTTTATCCTTATGCGTTCACTATGTCTCTAGGCTAGGGACAACTATTATTTGGACTTTAAACGTTTAATAACCATGGGTTAGAGAAACACTAAAAGACCCACTTTCGTTTTTAAAATTCATAACCTTTTTCGTTTCGAGACAGATTCGCGCTTTCGCAGTATGAACATCATAGTAGACATATAATTACATGAGAGCTATAAATAGTCAAGTCTGTTAATTTGTGTTATCTTCGCACGTAACAGGTGACAAAATGTTTAGCTTAAACGGAAATAGCCTAGGTTATCCGTTTGGAAATGCAAATTATCACTGTGATAAAATATCACATAGCTTAAACAGCTTACCGATTTCATTATACGTTGTGTTCCAATAGAAAAAATAATAGATTAGGCGCCAATAAAACTAACCAATAATCTTTTTGTATTAATAGCAACCAAATAAATACTTTTTTTTGGAGTAGGGGGTGCCGATGATTTCATTTGAACTCAAGTTTGGCCAGAAAATTGCATAAATCAACGCAACTCAATCCAAATATCAGAAAAATTCGCCTTAATTATTCAAAAACCGTTGCTTTACATGCACTAATGTGTTCAGTATTTTGTGTGTATTTTTGCAAACTACAGTCCTGGCCTCAAATAGTGTACTTCGTGCGTGCGTGTGCGAGTGACTTCGAGTGTTCGCGCGAGTATCGTGTGGAAAAATTTTCGAGGGAGGTCAACCTAGGGTCATTGCTCTTAGCATATGCGTAAATACATACGTGCTTAGAAATTCAGCTTGCAGACTACGTACGCAAGCATGTTCTAGGTCAGAAGTTTAACAGAGGTCACAAAACTTCATTCGGACCACTCCAAATTTTCTCGCTGAGGTATTCATTACAACTGCGAGTGAACTTGGAGTAGACTTCGTGTCAACTCCGAGTGAAAGGACACTATTTGAGGCCAGGACTGTAGTCTTAAGTACCCGAAAGACTCACAGTTGTGTGCATTGCCACTCGGCGTTTAATTGCATATTAAAAACAAACGACATAGCATTTAGTTTTTATTTTTACCCTCTGCCCTTCACAAATTTTATCGCGAAAAACAATTAAGCTTGGAATCGTATCCAATTATAGAGTCGCAATAATTTATATAATTATCCAGCACTATCTTTATTTCATGTGGCGATTGCAAAGGTGAAAGCAGTTTAGCTCAGTATTTAAAGCCTATTTTTCCTGTCGGCATCGCAATGCCGACAGGTCTTTATGCTGCTTCTTGCAGCGTACTTCGCGTACGTTTGGACATTTTGATTAATGGTCAGTCGAACTTTTGTTATTCTAGCCGGTGTAGGTGTCAAACTTTGTTTTATTAGTCAAGTTTGATTTGCTATATATACATACGGCCAGTGGTGTAGCCAGGAGAAAATTTCGCGGGGGAAATGATTTTCGATTTTTTTTGAAAGGTGTTTAAATGCACTTAATTGAAATTTTAACGCAAAAAACGACACATTAGCATATTTTGTTAAGAAAAACATGCTAATTTTTTTACCAAAGTGGCATCAAAAGTAAAATTGGAGTTCAAAACACCGAACATTTTAAAACTGGTGGCCGGAAAAGGTCCAGAAGCTAACAAGTTTGAAAAATTTAAAAGGACTTTCGACATTGAGCTGCAAATTAACAAAAAATGTCAATTTTTTGCTACAATAAAACAACTACATAAAACGATACACTAAACTTCTTGGGGGTCAGGTTATCCGGCCCCTCGTACGGTCAGGGGGTTACCAAGGTGGGGGGTAAAAGTACTCATGGGGGGACCCCCCCACTACAGATTGGGACCAAGGATATTACCCCTCAGAAAAATGACCCACCAGGTTACCTAATGAGACGACAAATAACAATAAGAAAAAGAAAACAAATGGGTTGTCTGGGGTTGGCACCCAAACAACTTAATTAAACAGTATCAGACGTACCAACGAAAAATGGCGAGAGGCATAAACTTTGCGAAAGTGATAAAGGCAGCAGAAAATTTTGCATAAGATTGCTGCTTGTTGCTTGAAGTTTCAACGATTGCACAATTTCATAGCATTAAAAGTCGTCAGAGTAATGTTTCACAGATTCATTTAGTTCACAAAGATGCCAGAAGTATCAGCAAGAGCACATAATAGCGTTGTCACGGGGTAAATCATCCCCCCTAGAAAATCATCCGGGGGGATGAAATACCCCGGGGCAAATCACCCCCGGATAAAATACCCCGGGGCAAATCATCCCCCCGGATAAAATACCCCAAACATAAATTTCACCAGTGGAACAGTCACGGGGTAAATCATCCCCCCTAATAAATCATCCCTCTTTACAAATGTGACATAGAAATCATCCGTCTAGCTATCCCAAAGCAACTTTTGTGTATTGAATATGTTGGGCAACCTTGGGCTTGAAATTTTTCGTGTTTTAGTGCTTTTCCTTGTGCTTTAGTGCTTTCGAGGTTCATATGTACCTACTTCGTGCTTTTGTGCTTTAGCATTAGCACACTAGTGCTCTAGCACTTGTGCTTTCTCGGTGCATAAATCGTTGTGCTTTAGTGCTTAAGTACAAAAACATGCTCTTTCGAGGTGCTTACTGCTTTAGGAGTTGGGAGGACTAGGGCTGGGCACGGCTAACTAACGGTTACTGCTATTATTCGCATGCACACGCTATATCTTGCTACACAAGACAGTAAGAATGGACCAAAAAATAACAATATACTGACTAAATTCCGACCATCAACCAAAATATAACCACCAAAACACACTCATGACCATGTAAAACTACAAAAATCGATAACCTATGCCTATGATTATCACATAAGGCAAAAATATTAACCAAAAATTAACCAAAGACGGACCAAAATATGACCAAATACTGTAATATTTATCAAATTCTATGCATTAATCTAACAATTCTGTATTTTTTCATTAATTTAAAATATTATTACACTATTCTGACCACAAAACGACTATTTACTTACCAAAAAATAACCACAAAACACACACTAACGACCATGCAAAACCATAAAAATCGATAAATTATGCCTATGATTAACACATAAAGCAAAAATATTAACCAAAACTTAACCAAAATCTGACTAAATTATGACCAAATACTGTTATATTTATCAAAATCTATACATTAATCTAACAATTCTGTATTTTTACATTAATCTAAAATATTATTACACTATTCTGACTACAAAACAACATTTACTTACCAAAATATTACCACAAAACACACAATAATGACCATGCAAAACCACAAAAATCGATAAATTATGCCTATGATTAACACATAAAGCAAACAATATTAACCAAAACTTAACCATTTTCTTACCAAATTTTTACCATGCACGAGGAAAGATAGACCATGTCGTTACCATGACAACAGCTATAAGGTAGTAATATGACCTTGAAATAGCAGCAGACAGGTTAGCAACACGCATGCTCCCGGCCCAATGCTCCCGGCCCAAACTGCCCTCAATTAACTCACTATATTCTACTTACGTGCTATAACTTTTGATTGACTAATTAATAGCTGTCTTTTTCACGTTGAATAGCTTGACTGAAACTACACTTATGCACAATATCTAGCTTAAATCTGTAACAAGCTAGTCACTGTCAATACGAATTTTGAAAAACATACGAATTTTTGAATCCAATTTTTCCATGAAATAGGCTAAATTAATTCAAATAAAAAAATTGACACATCAGAAATTGTTTAAAAAACACATGAAATAACGCATGAAAAGATTGCAACATCGTGACTTGAGATTTAGTCCACGGAAGTACATTTTTACAGATTTCTGTGAATGAAATTGATGTAACGCAAAATTTAGCAAACAAAATTTTTGAAATTTTAGCATAAAGTAAACACATATGTGTGCCAATTTATCCCAAATTTTGAACAAAATCCTTCAAGTAGTTGTCAAGTTCTGCGGACTTTTGTGTAATGTACTTTAGTTCAAAAAGAAATGTTACATAAATGTGACGTAATCTCAAAATGTGAATAGCGGAAGGCTAAGTTTTGGCATCTAAATTGAAGGTTTTTGACATGACATGTTTGTGTCATTTTTTTCTTTTTTCAATAAACGGCCGTTTTGACTAGCTACTACTTTGGCTGAGCTAAACATAAAGTTTACAAAAAATTGTCGTAACTGGCTGAAATATATTTTCTGTGAAAATTAAAAATGATTGTTTCAAGCTATTTTAGTAAGCATTTATCTCATAATAAATTATAGTTTCCTAAATTAATATGCGTACTATAAATTATTGATTGAAAATTAATCGTAAGCTGTCTAGTGTTACTCCTGCAAAACTGTCGAAAACGTTACTACCACCTTAAATCCCATCAATAACATGATTTAATGTCTTTTCGACATTTAGCTGCGAAACCTAAAACTTACCTAGCATCCCTGCTACCTATACTTTCCCCATGAAACTTAGGGCACAAAGTCACCGCCGACATCTACCATAACCCCTATATAACACCCTAAACCTAACTAACACAAACAAAAACTGGCGGGGAAAAAACGATGAGTCGTTGGCTGGAAGTTAGCCGTGAGAGGTCGGGTTTTAATGGGACTGCCAACTGGAAAACGTAGCAGTTTGCTAACGTAGATTGTCATGTTGGTCAACAGTTCCACTACATGGGCACTGTTGGTGAGCCCATTCCAGTGGATCTACCGTATCAAATTGTCCCATCAACGCATCAAAATTAGCAAAGTCACTGACTAGCTGTGGTTTCGCCAGAACCTTCGTATTATTGCTTGAGTAATAATACTTGAGTTCATCTGTATCAGTATCGCGTAGCACAAATCCAAATGCATAATCCTAAGCCTAGGTTTGCTTCTGATAGACATCGATAAAACAGTCTTTCATTTGTTGCGCATTGGCACCGTCCAACTGAAAGTTAAAACGGTCTTGCACCTTTTTACTCCGGTGATGATGTGTGCGAACTTGCATCCAATGTTTCTGTATTAAAGCGTCAACTTCCGCATCAATAACTGCGTCGGCGGGACGGTCAATAGTGTCTGTTTGGGGCTGGAGTGGACTGGACGGGTGAACAGTTGCATCGGCAGGAGGATCAATAATGTCCGTTGGGGACTAGAGTGGGCTTAATGGTGGAGAAGGGCTTGAAGGTGGTTTTGATGCCGCTGCTTCGCTGGGTCCGGGGTTTTAGTGACACTGATTGAAGGGACGCTGCAAGTTGTGAGATTGATAAAACCTTTTTTCATCGTTCACAGCGTAGAAGTTGGACGGAATGGTTTTCCTTCATGTGCCGCGTCAAGTTAGCACGCCTCGAAAACTTTTGCAGGCACGTTAAGGCATTGGAACTTGCTTTTGAGCCCAGTCGAAACCTACAACAAACAAAAAATAAACTACGGTAATAATTTTGCTTGTACAGAAACTACTATCAATATCAATCACAAGATTGGAAATTAGGTACTCAGCTCCAAATAACTCCATGTATCCCTATCAACCACCGTTTCAATCCATTCGATACTCACTCAACTAAAACGTATGTCCTTAACGATATTAACTAACAACTACTTAGCTGGTGATCTTACTTTCTGATATTTAACGATGTGGTGTTTTTGTTGGTGGCATCGCTGGGAAAGACCTTCTCACAGACAACACACTTGTAGTCCTAAGTCCTTACGCTGCTGGTGAATCGTTTCAATGTGTCTTCTTAGGTTGTAGTCGCTGGTGAAAACGACATCACAAACAGGGCACTGATGAGTCTTGGTCTTCTTTTGGAACGGATAATTCCACTCTGTGCAAAACTATGAGAGTCAAAGGATCTTTTCAAGACTTGAAAACAGCGCCTTCACTTAACCACTTGATATTAAAATACACGTAACTGAACGTCTAACGTATATAAGTACCTGAAAATTTTAAGTATATACCAACTGTGGATGGAGTTGACATTGGAATCACCGTAGAATCTGGGTGCGCTGCTCTCATGTGCCGCAGCACGTCGAGAATACTTGTCGGGGCGAAATGAATACTTGATCTAAAAGTAAGGATATTGTGTTAATTATAATCTAATTTGAAATTAAAACCTACAAGTATAAAGCTGAATAAAAATGGCACATGTTAAAAAGTAGGTGATAATTTCATTTTTTTAAATTGACACACGTTTTCGTCCAGATATTCGTCTTCATCAGAGCTTGCATGAGAAACCAGAGGAGTGGGTGGGTTGTCATGGCTGTGGGCTGAACGTATGTGTTTGTTGAGCTTATCTGTTTGGAACAAATACTACAACAAAACGACATACCTGAAACCAAACGAATTATAAAAAGATGGCGATGGCGTTATGTTTTAAAATACATAAACTGTTTATGTATTTGTAAAACCATTAATACTTAATGATAAACTAACCAGTTACGTTCTACGCAAGGAACTTTTGATTACAATATAATCGGATGAGTTTGATATACTCTTAGCTGTCAATTGCCTGTGTGTTTTCGTCCTAATCTGTACTCTTGTCACAAATAACAGTACCTGTGCTAAATAAATGATTAACACTGCCTGAATAAATTGAAGCTATGTCACATTTTGACGCTGCAAGAAGGGTCTGCAAAGAAGAAAGAAGTGGTCACTTGCGGTAGCTGTTTGGCGGATTTGCGGCAATATAACTTGTCGAATTCCCGAACGTTCTCTGGTCCTTTACGACTTTGTTTGCCCCGACGAAACTGTCAAAAGTATGTGTAGACATGATAGTTAGAGTAACGTTTATGATTAGACAGCGTGAACTGAAAAGATTAGGTATTTGTATTGCTATGGCTGATGAGCACGCGCAAATGGGTGAAGCAGTCCCTGAAGCCAACAAACCAAATCTGAATGTAGTTAATGAAGTTTCTAATAACCCGTTTGAGCTGCTCCGTGCCCCCCAGGTCCAAATGTTTAGTGGCATACCTTTGCCTCCTTTGCTTGCTGGTAATGTTCTAAAACAAAATCCCAGGGAACTGGTTTACTCACCTGCGTCGTGTCGGTATATCTAATCATTGGAGTGACAAACATTCAGCTATGCTAATTCCCGGTTTGCTAGCGTTAGATCGTACTCAGCGGTACTCAGGCTTCGCAATTGTGGGATAATACTAAATCAGACAATATCAAACATAATTTAACTAAATTGGAGACATTTTTTCTAAGAGTTGATGCGAGGCACTGAAGTTGACCTTATGTTGAACCAATTGCACAATCGCAAGCAATCTGAAAATGAAGGTTTTGATGATTTTGTAACCGAATTGCGAAAAATGTCGCGTTTGGCTTATCCTGACAACAACTTACAAGAGTTACAAGATATTTTAAAAATGCATGTTGTTCACCAGAGCAAACGTGATAATTCTCGTGCGCCATTAAAGAATAAGCCAGATACGTTTGATGCAATTCTAAGCTGGGGCCGCAGAACACAGTACGCGTTGAGTAAGAAAGGCGTTTCTATCCCTACCGAGTTGGAGGCACGATTGGCAGCTATTAAAGCTCAAAATGACGAGTTTCAGAAACCAACTATTAAAATTACTGCTTGCCTGGCTGACTTCCAACAAGGTTCTGTAGCACCTTCTTACTCTAATTCAGCTGATTCAGCTGTTTGTACTGCTAATATTCGAACTACGATTCCAGTAGTAAGTAAACTAAGTAAGCTTGAATCAGATGTTGAACGACTGTCAGCTAAGCTAGATGAGCTATGTCGTCGTTCTGTTCGCTGCTATAACTGCAACCAAAACTGTCACATTAGTCGCAATTGCACGTTTCCGTCACGTGCAGTTGTTCGCGGTCGCGGTAGCCGGGCTTTAGAAGAGTTTAACGGTCGCAGCCCAGGTCAGAGACGGGGTGCTACAGAAGGGTTTGGAGATTGCAATAGCTGACCCGGCTCGGGAAGCTAACTACTGCTGTTCCTAAACGACGGGGTACGGCAAATCACCGTAAAATGTCGCATTCTTTTTCTTTTTTGTGGTGATTTTTGTTTGTCATTGTATGATCAGATTTGTGTTTTATGTATAAACATTTCGCAGTCATTTAGTTTGTTGCGTGTAAATGTTGGTATAAATTCCGTTGAAACTAAAGTGCTACTTGATACCGGTTCGAGTTTAAGTCTTATTGATGAAAAGTTTGCCAAAAGTCTACCCTCTTTGTCTCCGTTAATTTCTAGCTGTCGGTGTTTCTGGGGAACAAATATCTTTTCGAGGCTTCTGTTTTATTATCGTCAAGTTCGGTGACAGTTCAGTATTTGAAATCCCTTGTGCTGTAGTGAAACAGTCAGTATTTTCTTGCATAATCGGTATGAATTTTTTCCACGGTCAGGATGCGATTTTGGATTTTGGAAATGGTGAGTTTTCTGTGGGTGGACGCCGTATTCCTTTTCAGCATGACGCAGCAAAATCCAAAAATAGGGGATGTAAGGTTACCGCTGGTTGTCAGTTCAACGTTTTCACATTAGCCCTTAAGCGTTTTGTTCGGATCCCAGTTAACAGCAGCTGTATTTTACCTGGCCGTGTCCTCTTTCCTGCTAGTGCCCAACAAGGTTGCTCATCGTACGTGTTTGAACCACACCAGTTTCGTACAAAGCTTGATAATTTTTGTGATTTTTCTCGTTTGTGTCCAGAGCCTACTTTGATGCGGGCACAATCAACTGTCCATGTGGGTTTAGTTAACAGCAACGATTGCTCAGTTCTGTTAAGGAAAGGAACTGTTCTGGGTAATGTGACCATATTTAATGAAAAGGGCTTAGTTATTGGACCTTTTTGACTTGTCTGGGACCACTTTTCTCTCAACACCATATGTAGTATCGGCAGTAGAAACCTCAGTATTGGCTGCTTTTCTGCCGCATGGCGTTTCGCTGTCAAAAACTGCAGGTTCACGTACTGCTTCGGAGCAGAAACAGCTTCGCTTATTGTTGGCGAAGTACAAGCATTTGTTTTCTACTAGCGATGCTGATATTGGTCAAAAAATCTAGTTGAGCATGAGATAGACACTGGTTACAATCGGCCTATAAAGCAAGCGCCTTTTCAAATTCTATTCGCCCAAAAGAAAGTTGTTGAAGGTCACGTCGATGACTATTTAAAACGTGGGGTTGTTCAACCATCTAACAGCCCATAGGCATTCCCTGTTGTGATAGTGCGCAAGAAAGAAAGAAAGAAAGAAAAAGTTTACTTCAAACGAAACACGGGCTGGATTACCCAGTAAGCAAACTAAACCAAAAACGCATAACAACAAGACAGAACCAATACAAAAGTAATAACAAAAGTCTAGGGACGAAAACAAAGCAAATCAAACGATGAAATAAGCGAAGTAAAAATAAAAAAGTACGAAAAACAACACATATTAGAAAAAGTTAGCGAAAAGAAATAAAAAAATAAGAGATAGATCAAATAGATAAAGATAAATCAAATAGATCTAGAACAATAGCACTTATGAACTTTTAAGAATCTACATAACTTATGCTTAGCCAACACCAGTCTTGATAGAAAACTAGCTACGCTAGGGGCACTAACAACCCTTTGAGGCAAAAAATTCCAAGGTTCCACAACACGGTTTGAAAACTGAAACTTTGTTACATCCAATTAAAAATCAAGATACGCTAACTTCATACTGTGACCCCTGGTACGATAATCTTGAGGAAAACAAAACAAAGCATAAGTATTAATATTTGTTAAACCATTCAGAATTTTTTAGGTTGAAACCATGTCACGAAGTAGCCGTCGTAACTCCAAAGAGTCTAATTGCAGAATTCTGCACCGATCAACATAATTCAAAGCCTCAAGGTTGGGGAATAAATGACAAAGACGCTTTTGAACTGCCTCTAGTAGGTTGATATTTCTAACAAAATGTGGACACCAAACTTCAGAGGCATACTCAAGAACAGGTAACACATACGAATTATATAACATTAATAACGTTTTACGATCTCTTGTGACAATGTTACTTTCAATCAAATACAACACTCAGTTAGCTTTTTTGGCAACTTTCGCCACATGCTCCGAAAATTTAAGATTCGTAGACATGTAAATTCCCAAGTCAGTACAGGTATCAACCATTTTCAACTCATCATCAGAAATATAGTAAGGTAAACTATCATTATTTCTACCTAAACACAATATCCATAATTTGTCAATTGAAATTTCTATTTGCGACTGCTGAGCCCAGAAACTAAATTCATCGAAAACCTGCTGTAACAAAAAGTTTTTGATGTCGGCAGAGAATATTTTTGAGTCATCTGCGTACCATAAAGTATTATCATTAGATAACAAAGACACACCATCATTTACATAGATTAAAATTAATGTTGGACCACAGACAGAGCCCTATGGTACACCACTAGAAATATTAGCCCATTCAGAAACACTATCCCAATTTTTACCCGCTGTCTTCGATTCAACAGAAACGCTTCTAGTAGTTTAAAAATTTACCCCGAAAACCAAAATTACATAGTTTTTGAATCAATTTAGGATAATTGATTGAATTAAAAGCTTTTTTTAAAATCAACGTAAGCTACATCAACACATTCATAATTATCAAGACAGTTTGACTAAGTGTTCACAGCTACCAGCAAATTAGTTACCGTGGAGCAATTTGGCAGAAAACCATGCTGATTTTCAGTGAGTAGCTCAATATTAAAACATTCAGTGATCAGTTTTTTATTCAGAATTCGATCCAACGGTTTACAAGCACCACAAGTCAAAGAAACATCTTTATAATTATCCACTTTAAATTTTGAACCTTTATCTTTAAAGATTGCGCCCACATTGGCACTTCGCCAGTCTAAAGGACAGTGTCCTAGACGATAAGAAAAGTCGGTAATGAAATATTATTGGAAAGGCTAACTCAGCAGCAAAAGTATTATAAAATATATACGGCATATCATCAGAGCCCCGGACCAAAGTCCTCTTAAGTGAAGCCAAAACTGGCTCAATGACATCAAAATTTAACTCACAAC